>AWOL01S0083327.1:0-21448 GCA_000715115.1 Nicotiana otophora | reverse complement strand
TTGGGCCATCCTGGATCAATAATGATGAGACGAATTACTGAAAATTCGAGTGGGCATCCATTAAAGAACCTGAAGATTCTTACAAATGATGAATTTTCTTGTGATGCTTGTTATCAAGGCAAAATGATCACTAGACCATCACCAATGAAGGTTGGCATCGAATCCTCTGCCTTTTTAGAGCGTATACACGAGGATATATGTGGACCTATTCACCCACCAAATGGGTTGTTTAGATATTCTATGGTCCTAATAGATGCATCTTCAATATGGTCTCATGTGTGCCTACTATCATCTCGCAACCTAGCATTTGCAAAGCTATTAGCCCAAATAATTCGATTAAGGGCACAATTCCCAGATTATCCTATAAAGGCTATTCGCCTTGATAATGCTGGAGAATTATCATCTCAAGCTTTTGATGATTATTGTCTATCAGTTGGGATAAAAGTTGAACATCTTGTAGCTTATGTTCATACTCAAAATGGCCTTGCAGAGTCGTTTATTAAACGACTGCAATGGATAGCAAGACCATTACTTATGCAAATAAAACTGCCCACTACTATTTGGGGCCATGCTATCTTGCATGCAGCATCACTTATCCGTCTCAGACCGACACGTTATAATAAATATTCTCCGTCACAATTAGTTTTTGGTCATTACCCATATATGTAATCAAGAGGTCCGGAAGATTATCCATTTACAAAATATAGCAAATCAAATGCTAGACGCGTTTACTCATTTAAAAAGGATAACTAAGTCACATATCCCTGCAGAGAATGTGCCTATCCGAATTGATGTCCCAGCAGGACCATCTACTAGCATGAGAGCTAGTGAACCTAAAGCACGACTGAAGCATGGTAGGCCTTTGGATTCTAAGAATCGAAATCCTCGAAAAAGAAAATCGACAAATGATCAAAACGATACTATAAAGGGATCTCCTGAAGAGACCCAAGATCTGATTAGTTCTGAGATTCCTGAAGAAATCAATGAACCCGAGACTCAAGTGAGCGAGGAACTTTTAATAAGTTCTACTGGTGATGGGATTAATTTAAATCGATCTGAAATAGTGGTGGATAATATTTTTGCATATAATATTGCACTTAATATTATGCAAGATAGTGAGTATTTTGAACCCCGATCTGTCGAAGAATGTCGACAAAGATCTGATTGAAAAAAATGGCAAGGGGGCAATTCAATCAGAATTGAACGCACTTGCTAAAAGTGAGGTCTTTGGACCAGTAGTCCAAATACCTACTGGTATAAAATCAGTTGGTCATAAATGGGTTTTTGTGCGAAAAAAGAATGACAAAAATAAAGTTGAAATATACAAGGCTCGCCTTGTCGCACAAGGATTCTCACAACGACCTGGAGTCGATTATGAAGAAACATATTCACCCGTTATGGATGCGATAACATTTCGATATCTCATCCGTTTAACCTTACGTGAAAGGCTTGAAATACATCTGATGAATATGATTACAGCTTATCTGTACGGGTCACTTGATAATGAGATTTACATGAAAATTCCTGAAGGATTTAAAATGCCTGAAGCAAATTCAAAATCTCGAGAAATGTATTCAATCAGATTACAAAGATCTTTGTACGATTTAAAGCAATCTGGACGCATGTGGTATAATCGCCTTAGTGAATATTTGTTGAAAGAGGGTTACATAAATGATGTTATTTGTCCATATATTTTTATAAAGAAAATGGCATCAGAATTTGTTATACTTGTTGTTTATGTTGATGATATAAATCTTGTTGGAACTCCATAAGAGCTCTAAAAGGCAATTGAATATCTTAAGAATGAATTTGAGATGAAAGATCTTGGAAAGACAACTTTGTATTGGTTTGCAAATTGAACATTTAGCGGACGTGATCTTTATACATCAATCTGCCTATACAGAAAGGGTTTTAAAACGCTTTTACATGGACAAAGCGCACTCATTGAGTACACTAATGGTTGTTCGATCACTTGAAGTGAATAAGGACCCGTTCCGACATCCAGAAGAGGATGACAAACTCTTTGGTCCTGAAACACCCTATCTCAGTGCAATTGGTGCACTTATATATCTTGCTAATGCTACAAGGTCTGACATAACATTTTCTGTTAATTTACTAGCAAGATATAGCTCTTCTCCTACACAGAGAAATTGGAATAAGATTAAGCATATTTTGCGATATTTAAAGGGAACTCTTGATATGAGTTTGTTTTATGCTAACAAAGGTAGTGCAAATCTTGTTGGTTATGCAAATGCAGGTTATTTATCTGATCCCCATAAAGCTCAATCTCAAACCGGATACGTATTTATATGTGGAGGTACTGTCATATCATGGTGCTCCAAAAAGCAATCTATTGTTGCTACCTCTTCAAATCATGCTGAGATAATAGCTATTCATGAAGCAAGTAGGGAATACGTATGGTTGAGATCAGTGATTCATTTCATTCAAGAAAAATGTGGTTTGGAATGTGATAAAAAATCCACAATTTTATACGAAAATAATATTGCATGCATAGCCCAATTAAAGAGAGGATTTATAAAAGGATATAGAACGAAGCACATGTCACCAAAATTATTCTACACACATGATCTTCAGAAAAATGGTGACATTGATGTGCAACAAATCCGTTCAAGTGAAAATCCAACAGATTTATTCACTAAATCTTTGCCAACTTCAACTTTTGAGAAGATGGTATACAAGATTGGAATGCGGAGACTCAAATATTTAGAACAAGATTTTCATTAGGGGGTGAAATACGTGTTGTTCTCTTTTTTCCTTATTAAGATTTTTCCAATGAGGTTTTTTTTGTAAGGTTTTTAATGAGGCAGCTAGAATTGTGTATTACTAAATATGTGCACTCTTTTTCCTTCATTAGGATTTTTTTCACTGAATTTTTTCGAGTAAAGTTTTAAAGAGGCACATTATCTTTTAATGAACATCCAATGTGGAGTATTATGAAAATAATTATAATGTGGATGTCCATCTATTACTCCGCTATAGTGAAGAAGATTATATGTTTGGTACTCTATTGAAGTTTATCTACAAGCAGTTGATGCAGGCAGGTTGCAAGTAACTCAATGAAATAATTTGCGGCAACTTTTTATTAAACAAACAGTTGCAAGCAGCTTATGCAGACACCTTACAAGTAGCTCAAGAAAAGCCTCGCAGTTGCTTTCTTTCTTCTATAAATAGAGAAATTTTCAGTTAATTATACACATCAGTTTGAAGTTAAATAATATATAAATTTTTCTCTATACTTATATTTACTTTACCGTCTTTATTTTATAACATCTACTACTTTTTTTTCCAAAATAAAAGTTAAATAGAAGAAAACACAAAGCAAAATGGGTCTCAAATTGAAATGTCGTTTGGTAAAAGGACCTGTACGACAAGTCTGAAAAATTCCCTTTTCTTTTCAATTGAAAAATACCTTCGATTTGGCCTCTCTCTCTCACTCGCAATGATTGCGTTCTTCTGATTCTTCCCAATTTCACAAATTTACTTCTCTTAAGATTCTCTAATTTATTTTATTATCCCTCAGATTCTCCCAATTTCTGAATGTCCAAAATCTGATTTTTGTCATGAGGAAAAAACTCGACACTCGCTTCCCTGCGGTGAGTTGCTCTACTTTTTCACTCTTTCCTCTCTAATGCATTTTGTTTTTCCTTTTATTTTACTTATATTCACCTTGATCTGCATATGGGCTCTGCTAATTTCAATGAATCTGGTATTTTATTAGCTTTTTAGCTGGAGCTATTTTGCTTAGTGGGTCGGGTTTCTAGGGTTGTTGCTCAACGGATAACTTGAATTTTGACTTCACTTGTACATTGGCTATTCATAAAATTCGCGTTCAAATTATTACGTATATGGTAACTTCAAGTTGAAATTTTGAGCCTTTTTAGGGACATGGTAATTTTTGGTTGAACTACTGGTCAGAATTGGATAAGCTTAGTGTAGCCAAAGAAAAAGTATAAGAGCTAGGATTTTGTATTGTGGGTTAAAGTAATTGCTTCAATCTATTGGTTTTGCTGCTAGTCTTACTGGCTTTATACTTGCTTTTACTTTACGTAACTATGTTTTTCCTAGGAGTTGTTTAGACTTTCAAAGATTTGTACATCACTAGAAAATGTAATGAACCTCTAGTACTTTTTAATTTAATATATTATATTATTATATTTATTTTGGATAATATCGGTCTCTGATGAGTTTATATGGAGTAACATGGTCACTGAGGATTAGTATAGCCGACTCCGGCTTATTTGGGACTGAGGCGTAGTCGTAGAGTTTTTGTCGCTGTATTTTGGTCCTTGAAATGACTTAAGTGAGGCAGTGCCGTGATGTGGCATGTCATCTGTGGTAGTTAAGGTGGATTATTGTTGGATACAGAAAGACAAATCAGCAAGTTACATTTTGCTGTGAATTGTATTACAGTGTAATACCTTGGGAGCATTTGGAACTTTTTCAGTAACTGTGGAAATATCAGTAACTGTGGAAATAGAAGGAAGTTTCATGAGCATTGTCGCATTGGACATGCGAATGATAGATGGGGTTAGCCGTTTGGAGCTAACTGTTTGAACGAAATGGGTTGTACGTTTTTGTTTTAGTCATGAACCTATTAACCTTAACTAGCGCAGGGCAAGCATTAAAAGCCAACTCACTCAAACTTGACAAAAAATGGCTGTTGTGGACATTGAGGCCGTATTTCGAAGAAGTAATTGTTGGGATGTGTCTATTGCCAAGAGCAATGAAAAACACACCTAGTGAAAATGTGCAATGGCCTAATAATGATGGCTGTGTTAGCATTGTTCTAGCAGCCAACGAAGGGAAAAATAGTTCTATATTCCAGAAGTGGCATTTCTTATCGTGATGGGGGATTACCTCAAATCAATCGTATCAAGTGTGCTAACCTCTTAATCACTCTTCTTAATTGGCACTGCCACAGCCTACTATTTGCCTTTTTTTTTGGGAGTTCTGTGCAGACACATTAAGTACAGTTTTATGTCCGAGTTACATTGGTAACAGATCAATCATATCAAGGGGTGGATTATCCTTGTGCCAGTCTGTCTGCCCATAAGAGGTGCATTTTGTGACAAGAAGTGGGCTCTCTCTTATCTGTGTGTTAAATGACCTTATAAAAAATAAAAATAAAACTGTGTGTTAAATGAACAGATATGCTGGTGCCTCTATAGGATCTGAGTTACTACATTTCTGATTCAAGTAGGGTCTCTGTTTCAGTGAATAACTCTTCCTTCGATTAAGAAAGAAAAGGATGGGCTTGGAGGATTAACATGGAAAACACGTAGAAGAACGTCTAATCAGATTCAAGTCTTTTTTATTTGTTATCATCGATGTTCTTATTGCTATAATCGTCATTATTATTTGCTTCTCAGCTTTTAGTTCTATCAAATGTTGAATATCTGAGATATCTCCATTTCTTCATGAAAAACGTTTAGGCCCGGATCAAGAAGATTATGCAAGCTGATGAGGATGTTGGTAAGATTGCAATGGCAGTGCCTGTTCTAGTGTGTAAGTCCCATATAATGTTTGTCCATCGTCAATTTACTCGTTGCTTGTTGGTATCTTTTTCTAACCCTTCTCCTCTTGGCATTAAATGCAGCAAAAGCCTTGGAGTTATTCTTACAAGACCTTTGTGATCGGACATATGACATAACTCTTAGAAGAGGAGCAAAGACTGTTAATTCACTGCATTTGTGAGTGACTTTACGAAAATCTCCATTCATCTGTATAGATCAGATCTGGAAGCTAATAATGAGCCGTTATCTATTCAATCTCCTCACTGATTTCTGATCTGGTTAATTTGTTGTTGTGTATGGTAACTTAATCCTGATAATCGACTTGGCTGTGTTGAGCAGTGCTTCAGACTTGTGCTTATCCTCAGGCCTTCCGATTCTTATGTAGTTTTTGTATTATATTGCATAGATGAAACATAAAATCATTATGGCTTTACTAGGAAGGTAATTATCTTGGTTGTCTTCTAAGTTCTCGGGCTTGTTTCAAGAAATGCACTTGCCTTGTATATAGGTCTGCTAGTACATGTCTTTAACATTTGATGAATTTATTTCTGCAGAGTGCTTCATCTCAGTGCCATTATTGTTTTTAACATGTTTGATTGATGAGAGGACCCTAGTCTTCATAGTTGTGGTGCTTTTGGTGAAAACCTGTTCAGTATTTTTGATTCTTTCTCTGAAAATATCTGCCACCGCAGTGCTATTTTTTCTCATCTCTTTCTGTCGTTGGAAACTTGTTTGGCTATTGCTGTTCATTTCTTACATGCTCTCTTCAAGTCTGCCAATCTCTACTGCAAGCCAACTGAGATGGATCTAGAAATCATGACGTCTTTTTAACAATAGTGGAGTATCATGGCTTCCTCTTAACATGGTGCAGTATCTTATGTCTGAAAGAATCCGAGCTACCTGCCCAAAACCTTTATGCAATAGGTGGAGTGGTCTAGGACATTTAAACCCTTTTGGAAACGCTCACGCAACCAATGAGGAACAAGTTTATTCTCCAACAGCACGTGTAACCCAGTTCTAGGGTTTACACATGTGTTGAAGATTTAAATTCTTGTCAACCTGTTACCTTAAGGTTTTGGATTGGATGCTCAGATTCTTTCACATGGAATCAAAGCATCCAACTCAAAACCTTAAGACAATGGGTGGAGTGGCCCAAGACATTATAAACTCCTTGTATTTGCAAAACCCTTATGCAACCAATGAGGGATAAGTGCATTCTCTAACAGTACAGCATAAGTTAGTGTTTGTCTCCACTTCAGCTGTGCAGTTCCAATCGAGAGTTTCGTTATCTTTTGCTAGTACATCAAATGCCAATGAATGTACTTTATACCATTGCTCTACTTCAACTTATTTCTTAATTTTTTTCTTCCTTTTTGCTGATACTCATGGGACCTTATGTAAAAAATGCTTTATTTGTGAGTGCGAACATGTACAGATGACAAAATTTTGCTGTGTATTGATATCCTGACAGTCTTATGCTTGGGTTGTTTTTGATCTTCCTGTAGCTTGAGAGACACTACTGATCAAAACCAGTTATCAGGTGATCTTGTAATTAATCTGTAGGTGGACTGAGTACTAGCTGTTAGAGTTAAAAGACTTAGTTAAGAGCGAAAGGCTGCAGAACGACTTGAATTGCCACACTGTTTATGTTCTGTAAATCCTAACCTCAAATGCTAGGAGGATTAGGGGAAACAGTCACATGAAATTTCAAGATTCTTTATAAAAAAAATGAAATTCTAAGAAACTTTAAGGAATTCTTCATGCTGAAACTGTTCATGCTTTAAGCACACAAAATAGTTATACAAAGGGAAACAGTTTGGCATTAGAACAAGCCAACTTTCGGCCTCCTGAAAATTTGGGGGCTAAGGGAAGAAGAACAACCAAATCAAGCAACAACTCTCTGTCAAACCAGCTGGTTGCTGTAATGGACTTGCTTCCTGAGCATTCCTTGAAGGCTAGCTGCTGCAACATAAAGCAATTAAACTTCAACATTACTAATACACCTTGGAATTGTCTAACAAATTGAAAATAGTACTCTAAAGAATGTTATGCATAGAATTTAGAATTCAATGCATTTCACAGATCCTCTTTTAATGTTCATGTCATCTTTAATCTGTGTTAGCTAATGCATCATTTTTTTTTCTTCTGCAATGTGCTGAAAGATCCCACTCCTACTACCAGAACACGTCTTTCTGTGCAGGTTAAGTAGGGTGATGCTGCCTTTCTCACTCACTTGTCAATTCGGAGATAATGTGCTTGTTGGTTCATTTATCCTATTACATCCATACTGATTGCATCTAACATCTATTTGTAGAAAGCATTGTGTACAAAGCTACAACGTGTTTGACTTTCTTCGGGAAGTTGTCAGCAAGGTTCCTGATTATGGCCATTCTGATGCTGCTGGTGAAATGCCAAAAAGAAGGTTAGGATCATTTCTTGTTCGTCTTATAATGTTAAAGTTGGTAGTTTTTCTTCTATTCAGTTGATTATTTGACTTACACTTCCAAGGTGACAAACTTTGCAAAATCATATACTGTTTTATCAGGAAAGTTGCAATGGAAGAACATCATGACAGTGAGGATGAGTTCAAAAGGAGCAGGACGGTGAGAAAGCCTTTGTTGACTCTTCTAGTTTAAATTCCTCGTAATTGCTCAGGCTAAAAACTGAAAAAGAACTTATTTATTGTAAATCATTTAATTATTGCTAATGAAAAAACATTTAGTTCTCTCAAAGAATAAAAAATGCTCTGAATGTAGTAATAGTATAAACAAGTAATTGCTGATGATCTCATTTTCTGAGATGAAGTTTTCATGGGACAAACTGATTTAGCTCAAGAAAACATTGCACTATCAATATCTTTGATTCTCTTAATCTTTATCTTTTAGTTAGAAATAATGTTCTATCCATTAGTTAGTGATAACCTTTACTTTTTGGAGATAAGGTTTTATATAGAATGGACATCAACTGTTTAATTTTGACGATCTTATGGGTTTCATTTTAGGAAAAAGGGTCAAATTTGCCCCTGAACTTTGCGAGATGATCTTACCCTCCATTAATAGTTGGGGTCGTTCGTACTCCTGCTGTTACAGAAGTTGCACAAATTTGCCCTTTTGACTAAAACTCAACAATTAAAAGATTAATTAGTCACTAAATATCTTATTTGCATCAGCAAGTGACATGTGGCTTAAAAATTAACCCTCACCCTTAACCCCCTCCCCCTTCCTTCCAAAAGTATTGTCACCGCCTTCTTCGTCTCTTTACTAGACCCGCTCCTACCCCCCTTCCAGCCATCCCTTCTCTCTCTTTCATTGGTTGAGGAAGGACCAAACAATGTATGCTTGTTTGCAGTTAAAGATCGTTCTTCAAACATTTACAATTTTCATCACTGATATAAGCATGGTCGCCTATTTTAAAGAAACTATGCTGTTCCTCAACCTCTCCGATTTGGTTATCGTTTTTGCTGCCGCCGCTTGCAGCAGTTGTCATCCGTCAGCCGAGACAAAATACTTGCCATATTTTTGTTCTATGGGATGTCAACAATTCCCGTCTCTAGTAATTTCTGGTTCGTATGGTGAAGAAAGAAATTTCTATATCTTGAAAATTGTTAATTTTGGCCCTTGATCTTAATTTATGTAATGGGATTTCTGTAATTCATATAAAGTTTTTTAGTTTAATTGGTTGTTTCTCTCTGAATCTGAAAAGCCCCATTAAACCTGCCATACGTTTTATCCACCCCTGTGCTTACTCTTTCACTTTATTGCAGAAGTTGTAAGTTGGCTTTTATTACTTTGTCAACTACCTTCCATATAGCTTTTTGGATTGGATAATAGTTGGAGTTTTCTTTCCTTATTGTGCAGAAAGGGAGCATCTAAGCCATACTTGCCAAAGATTTGAGCTTTCTTGCTTTTTTGGACTAGAAGCTAGATAAAGCTCGAACCTGTTAGGTTATTTTGTTTCTGAGGCCTCCAAGTATATTAAAGTGAGAGAGACGGGATCGGCCGAGAGCGAGTCTGGTGAGAGTAGAAAGGAGGAAGATGATGATTATTTTAACAGGAAAAGGGGGAGGGGATAGGGGTGTGGGTTAATTTTAAGCCACATGTCACACTTGCTGGTGCAAATAAGATATTTAATGACTAATTAATCTTTTAATAGTTGACCGTTAGTCATAACTCAGAAGGGCAAATTTGTGCCACTTTTGTAACGGCAGGGGTGCGGATGACCCCGACTATTTACGGAGGACAAATGCAGACAATTTCGAAAGTTCAGGGGTAAATTTGACCCTTTTCCCTTCCTTATATGAATCGAGAATTTATTTAGAGTTGCACCAACACTTTCACTCATTGCAGTTGAGTTTTCTCCGAGAGAGTGATGTAGATTAAACTAAGGTTGCACTCATTTTTTATTTATTTTTAATCTGTTAAAGATTTATATGTCAATAGAAAATGAAAATAACTTAGTGTTAGATAACCCAAATTATGGGATATTGGAATTAAGTTGGTTTTAAATGGAGCAATACGGATAAAGGATTCTTATCACTGACCCAACTACCTTGACATTGAGGTGTATGTTATTGTTTCTCTCAGTTAGTTAGCGTTTTTATATGGCATAATTAAATAAGGAGGAAGATGCAATGTGATAAGGCAATGTCGCATGTCGCATATCACAGATCAGGTGTTTTTTGTATAATGTGATAACACAATCATTTGTGGTTGTCATGAGAGTTGTGAAAGCATGATGTTTTCACATAGTAATCAACTTACAGTGTACAGTGATCACTTTATATTTTCTGTTATCAAGTCATGACGTGAATGGCATTTTTTTCCTGCAGGAGACGTGTCATGCTAGCAGTAGTGGTAGGGGAAGAGGTAGGGGTAGAGGAAGAGGTCGTGGCCGGGGACGTGCTGATAGGGAGCTCTCGCGGCCTGATATGCAGCTTGAATCCTGCACATCTGTTCAGCAGAGTGGTTTGCAGAATCCAAATCCTGGAACTCACACAGAAAACTGCACTGAACCGAAGGGATCACCTAAACAGGATTCCAGTGCTTGTGACAGGGAAAGTTCAGTTGTAACAACTCCTGATCTGAAGGTCAACGTAGATGAAAGCGTTGATAAATCAGCTGCACCAGATATAGCAGCCTGCAATCCATCGCCAAGGCCTGCCAATGACAAAGTGGAGGAAGGCCCCCAATGGTCTCTCGAGATGGAGAGAATGGTTATCGATCCTGTCCATATGTCACAACTTAATTCAAGTTTGGCGGAGGAGGAAGAAGATTATGATGAAGAGTAGACAGATAAAATAACAAACAAATGGCCTATTCAGCATATGCTATTTATTTGGTAGCAAGTTCCTATGGGCCCTAACATAAAGGGCATGAATCCCTCTGCCTCCCTTTGTGATTTGTTGCAGTATATGTATTTCTTAGTTGTCTTTGTGACTCCAGTCTTGTAATGGTCTCTAACCGTTTCCTCTTTCCAGTAGAAATAAGTAGGAAATGTGTGTTGCTCTCCAACCAGCACTCCATGTACCGGTTACTGTATGAAATAGCGAGGGATAACTAGTTTGTATCTTTATTCGATTTACATAATATTAGTCCTTGACTTCTGCTGAAAAAGGGTGCCATAAAATTTTCGAAAACTAGAAGGGGTTAAAGTGCCCTTTGAAGTGCCCCTACTACTTCATTATTGCCTACTCCAGCATACATAATATCAAAGTTATGCTGGTCTCTTGTTCTACACACATTTTGATACTTAACTTTAACCATCCTGCTGGTTACTCTTCTCTTATTTTGAATCATTTTTATCAGCTTAAAGCAAAACAAACTGGAATACCATTTTGATGATGGATCGGTCTATTGTGAGTTTCTTATTAACATTCAGAAACTCTCTTCCTTGATGTCAGAAGATTTATAGCTGTCATTTAACTAGGCAAATCCTAAACGCTCCCGTCAAAAGTGATCAATATACTAAGAAGTAGTATGAACTCATTTCTTTTTTAGTTCGTGTTAAGAAGAATGACCCTTTTCTATATTTGTAAATAATTTACCTTTTTAAAGTGATTTATAGCCACGCAATGTGCCTCATTTTACACCACAAGTTCAAAAGGGTTTTCTATTTTTCTTAAATTACATGCCTAGTCAAATAGGTTCACATAAATTGAAATGTATGGAGTATTATTACAAGATGCCTAGTAATACTACACTTGGTCAACAGTACATAACTCTCCTTACCAATAAGATATAGACATTTAAATTGGGATAAAAGAAGGTATATATATGGTCCGAAATTCCTATTGAATTTTGGAGGAGTGTGGGCAGAGAAGGTTTGGAGTGGCTGACTAGGCTGTTCAATATTATTCTCAGGACGAAGAGGATGCCGGACGAGTGTAGGTGGAGCAGGATGGTACCATTGTACAAGAACAAAGACGATATCCAAAGTTGTAACAACTATAGTGGTATCAAGTTACTAAGTCATACCATGAAAGTTTGGGAGATGGTGGTGGAAAAGAGGGTGAGGAGAACTGTGTCTGTATCTGATAACCAGTTCGGGTTCATGCCGGGTCGTTCAACTACGGAGGCTATCCACCTTATTAGGAGGTTGGTGAAATATTACAAGGATAGGAAGAATGATTTGCACATGGTGTTTATTGACCTGGAGAAAACGTATGACAAGGTACTTATGGAGGTTCTTTGGAGATGTCTGGAGGCAAAAGGCGTGCCGGTTGCTTACATTAGGGTGGTTAAAGACATGTATGAGGGAGCTAAGACCCGGGTTAGGACGGTGGGAGGCGACTCCGAGCATTTTCCGGTTGTTATGGGGCTTCACCAAGGATCTGTGCTTAGCCCATTTTTATTTGCCCTGGTAATGGACACACTGACGCACCATATTCAAGGGGAGGTGCCATGGTATATGTTATTCGCTGACGACATAGTTTCTGATTGATGAGACACGAAGCGGCGTTAACGAGAGACTGGAGGTCTTGAGTCTAAAGATTTCAAGTTTAGTATAACTAAAACAGAATACCTAGAGTGCAAGTTCAACGCTGAGTCGAGGGAAGTGGGTATGGACGTGATGCTTGAATCACAGGTCATCCCCAAGAGAAGCAGTTTCAAGTACCTTGGGTCGGTTATACAGGGGGACGGGGAGATCGACGAAGATGTTGCACACCGTATAGGGGTGGGATGGATGAAGTAGAAATTAGCATCTGGAGTCATATGTGACAAGAAGGTGTCACTGAGGCTCAAAGGTAAATTCTATAGAGCGGTGGTTACACCAGCCATGTTGTATGGGGCAGAGTGTTGGCTGGTTAAGAACTCGCATATCCAGAGGATGAAATTAGCAGAAATGAAGATGTTGAGATGGATGTGCGGCCACGCTAGGATGGATACGATTAGGAATGAAGATATTTGGGAGAAGATGGGCGTGGCCCCGATGGATGACAAGATGCGAGAAGCTAGGCTCGGATGGTTCGGACATGTGCAGAGGAGAAGTCCAAACGCCCTAGTTAGGAGATGTGAACGGTTGGCTTTGACAAGTATAAGAAGAGGCAGAGGGCGACCCAAGAAGTATTGGGGATAGGTGATCAGGCAGGACATGACGATGCTTCAGATTTCCGAGGATATGACCCTTGATAGGAAAGTGTGGAGGTCTAGCATTAGGGTTGTAGGATAGGGGGTAGAGGAGCTCTTTGCTACTCCGCACCGGGTGAGAGGCTAGTCTGACAGGGTTGTGTCCTAGAGTGCTAGTGGTTATTGTTGTGTCCACACTTCTCTTTCACTTTTCATAGTACCGAGCCTTTCTTTTATCTATTTTCTGGTACTTTTGATTCTGTTACTATTTTTATGCCTTCTGCTATTAGTACTGATATATTGTCTTTTCGTCTGCTTGAGCCGATGGTCTATCGGAAACAACCTCTCTACCCCTTGGGGTAGGGGTAAGGTCTGCGTACACTCTACCCTCCCCATACCCCACTTGTGAGACTTTACTGGGTTGTTGTTGTTGTTATTTATTTACAGTAGCTCTTTTTTTGTTTTTTTTTTTTTGAAATGCATGACCAAACCTTAGTTATTTTATGACAAAAAGATAGATTGACGGTATTCAAATCACTTGTAGGAATTGATAGAGCCCATTTCTCCACTTTTTACTGGTCCAGGCCCACGGTATAAATGTATAGGTTCTTACTAACCCAGCCCATAGACTGTTTCCGCAGACACAATTAGGTATAAATCTCAACAATCCACCACATGCATCTTCCTTTTTCTTTTCAGCTGGTTGAGGCAGCTGAGCTCCGCAAACTAAACCCTAGCTCCTCTGCCCTCCTCCTTCTGTCACTTTCTCTTATCTCTCCATTAATACCACTACTTGATCCGTTTTTAAGATCAGCATCAAAATTAGATTATCAGAAAAGGTAATATCCGTCCGTCCCTATGTTTTTTTTTTGCTTTTGCTTTTTATCAGTTCTAAAGTTATGCGCTTATTTTTATCTGAACAAAGAAGAAACGATGTAATGCGATGTGCTCAATATAGCTTCTCTCGAATCTATACAACGTTATTTTTATTTTTACCTTTTTAATAATGCTGATTCTTGTTCCTGTTTAATAGATACTTGTAATTTCTTCTATTTGCTTCTGTGTCGGTGTTTTTTCTCCCTATTTGGTCTTGTTATGAAAAGGGAATCAAATGTTTAATGCTGATTTTTTTGGTTCCATTTGTTAGCTTATTCCTGAAACTTAAACCTGTGTCTATGTATGTTTATTTGTTATTCTCATTTTATTAATATGAAGAAAGTTTTGACTAAGACTTTGGAGAAAAGGTTACTCATAGTACTGCTCGGGAAGTTTCTGAATTTCTGAATTTTATTTCCAAGTGGATTAGTACATGTCCGCTTTTAGACCAAATTGATCATTGAAAAGCAAAAAGATTCTATAATTTTGGGGTGGAGTAATTTTGTATATGTTTTAATAAAGTTGAATGGAAAGTGATACTGTTTGGACAAAGCAATTTTGTGTGCTTGTATAAGTAAAACGGATTTCATTGGTACTGAATGTACATTGTGACTTTGTTTGTATCCGAGGATATGATCAAGGTCATGGATTAAGTATTATGATGAATTCTTTTGATTGTAGCTTGACAAAATGATTTATTGATGCTCTAAATTTCAGTAGCTTTGTCAACTGCATTTTCCCGTGGAGAAAGATTGGTGATTTCATCTTTTTCTTGGAGTTACTTATAAACTTTAGTTTCGATACATGCAATTTGGTTCCAGACCGAATTTTTGGAACCTATTCAACTCAGGTTTTGAAGCTTACTTTCTAAGCCAAGCTGTATGATTTTGGCAGTCTTGAATCAGTTGACATGTGATTAAGTTTTTGATTACCCAGATTGTTTGTTGATGGAAAGTGTTGGTCGTATAATCATTTTATTTTCTTGCTGCTTTCAAACTGTGATGAAGTATATCAAGATATCAAAAGCAACACGGTCCCCCTCTATTTTCATTAAAAAGGTAGCCCCGTGCATGAAGCATCATGCATTCACACGGGCTCATGGAAAGGGCCTCACCCCATGGTGTGATGTAGGCAGCCTACCCTGATGCAATCATCCCCTCTATTTTCGTATTCCAACATTTTGTCCTATGAAGCTGTTGTACTAATCTTACTCCACTTTGTTTTGGTGCCTCAACACTTTCATGAAATATATCAATCAACTATGCCTGAGCCCCATCCTGTATCTTTTTGTTCTATTTATGTTCATTTCATTTCAATACTACTAGACAAATTAGGAGATTTTTACAACTGGAGGTTCTTTAAATCTATGACTTATGCATACTCGGGCAGCCAACACCCTTTTAGCGGCTACTATCCACACAAGCATATAATGTTGTGTAAACAGAGGCCAGGAAGTAAAAAGTTGGAGGTTGACCCTTCGTAAATGTCACAACTGCTGGCCTATTAAAGTTTTAACCAGAAGAATAAATGGACTCATGCATCTAATGTTTGTAACAACCCAACTAAGCCTGCCAAATACCTGGTATAGCCATGAAGTATTCTTTTCTTAGTGATTTTTTCAATCTGCTGCATGCAGTAAGACATGCACTTCTTTTGTGATGATGGATAACTATTATTTCCCAGTCTCCACATTGTCTTTGACTTATTCTTTGATGTGTTTGTAATTATTTTTCCTCATTAATGCAGGCTGGAGACTGTAAAAGGCTGCGCTCTCATCTCCTGCCCTAAGTGTAGTAGTTGGTAGATGTGTTCATATTCATCTTCTAAACTTGAGGGCTAAACTTTCTCTATGGCTTCCAGGAGTAGCGTCCGTCTTATTTCATACTCAGAAGAGCTTATAAATGGTGAGCCAATCTATATTTCCTCAAACTGCTTTCCTATTAAAGCTCTCAAATATGAGCCTGCTGGGCTTGCTTTTCATTCTGCTGCTCTAAGACTGAGTGGGCATGTTGAGAAAGAAGACTCCAAAGATGGTAAAGAAGATGTTCCTACTGAAAAGGAACAGTCATTTACATATTCATCAGAATCATACAGCTCTAAGGGTAAAAAGAAATCTTCTACTGGGGAAAAGGTACAAGATCATTATGCATTGTTAGGGTTGAGCCATTTAAGATATCTTGCTTCTGAGGATCAGATAAGGAAGAGCTACCGTGATGCTGCATTGAGGCATCATCCTGACAAGCTGGCTTCTCTTCTTCTAGCCGAGGAAACTGAAGCTGCAAAACAAGCTAAGAAGGAGGAAATAGAAAACCACTTCAAAGCTATTCAGGAAGCATATGAGGTTCTTATTGACCCCGTTAGAAGAAGGATTTATGATTCCACAGATGAATTTGATGATGAAATCCCAACTGAATGTGCTCCACAAGATTTTTTTAAGGTCTTTGGACCTGCATTTTTGAGGAATGGACGTTGGTCTGTCACCCAACCTGTCCCTTCATTGGGTGATGAGAATACTCCAATTAAAGAAGTGGATAGCTTTTATAATTTCTGGTACATCTTCAAAAGCTGGAGAGAGTTCCCACATGCTGATGAGTTTGACCTTGAACAAGCTGAATCTCGTGATCATAGGAGGTGGATGGAGAGGCAGAATGCGAAACTATCAGAGAAGGCTAGAAAAGAAGAAACTGCTAGGGTACGCACACTTGTTGACAATGCCTATAAGAGGGACCCTAGAATTCTGGGAAGAAAAGAAGCAGAGAAAGCAGAGAAGCAGAAAAAGAAGGAAGCTAAACTACTGGCAAAGAAATTACAGGAGGAAGAAGCAGCTAGGATTGCTGAAGAGGAAAAGCGTAAGAAGGAAGAGGAGGGAAAAAGAGCTGCCGAAGTGGCTTTGCAGCAGAAGAAGTTGAAGGAGAAAGAAAAGAAATTGTTGCGAAAGGAGCGGAGCCGTTTAAGAACCCTTGCAGCTCCTGTTTTGTCCCAGCATTTGCTTGGGCTAGCCGATGATGATGTAGAAGGCCTATGCATGTCACTTGACATTGAGCAACTGAGGAACTTATGCGACAAAGCTGATGGAAAGGATGAGCTTATGATAGCTGAACTTCTCAGGGAGGCACTTGGACATGATCACAACTCGAATAAGGGCGAAAAGAGTAAGTCACATCAAAATGGTTCTCTGGAGGGTAAAAGACAAGTTTCTCTGATGAGCAGTGAGAAAAGGGAGAAACCTTGGAGCAAGGAAGAAATTGATCTTTTGAGAAAGGGAATGCTGAAGTATCCTAAAGGAACATCTCGAAGATGGGAAGTTATTTCCGAGTATATTGGTACCGGAAGGACAGTTGAAGAGATCCTGAAGGCTACAAAAACAGTTCTGCTCCAGAAGCCTGACTCTGCTAAAGCCTTTGACTCCTTCCTCGAGAAGAGAAAGCCCGCACCGACTATTGCATCTCCTCTTTCCACAAGAGCAGAAGTAGAGGGGGTAGAAAACAGTAGCAAGCCTGAAAGTGAAAGTGCTAAGTTAGCTGATTCTCAGGAGTCCCCCAGTCAAAACACAAACAGCCAGAACACTGAGGATCCACCTGCTGCAAACGGGGTTTCCTCGAGCTCCGATTCAGACATATGGTCTGCTGTTCAAGAAAAAGCTTTAGTTCAAGCTCTGAAAACCTTCCCCAAGGAAACCAGCCAGCGGTGGGAACGAGTTGCAACTGCAGTCCCTGGGAAGACCATGAACCAGTGTAAAAAGAAGTTTGCATTACTCAAAGAGAACTTCAGGAACAAGAAAGGAGGTGCAGTGTGAGGTTAGTGGTGGTTGAAACTTCAGAGTCTAGTTTTTCCAATTTCTATCTTCTTATTGTTCAGGAGCAGCCGCAGCAAGCTCACACGTGAAATGTGACAAACATACCCAAATCCTCTTTCGCGGCCATTTTTGTCATTAAGCAGTAGCTAGCATTTACATATCTTACTATCAGTACGGCATTGTGAAGTTACTATACTGGAATACATTAATATTTGATGGGAAATACCGATGATACCTAAAGTTATGCATCTTTATATTTATTTTGATTGTTGGCCTCTTAATTTAGATTCTCTTTCCTTGATAAAAAAATTGCTTGTTTTCATCCCCCTCCCGTTTGGGTCGAGTTTCTTTGACCCTGCATTGGGGGCTTTTATAAATGTGGGCGTGTTTTTGGTAACTGCTTTGGGACGACCCTTGTGGGTTTACTCCATCATACAAGTTGGATTAAAAGTTCTCCAATATTTGTTACGGAATATGTCGATTCAAATGTAAATTTGTTTTCCAGAAGTAGAGTTAACAATAAATTGTGATGAAAAGGAGTAAGAATGAGGCCCATGGAACTTGTTGGTTAGATATAGAAATGAAACATTTCTTTTAACAGAAGCGGACTCCATTTTATGATGGGTTCAAGGAGGGAAATTGCGGTGTTTTAAGGACAGAGCTTGATGTTAAGCTTCCCGTCTTTGCCTTTTTCATTGTATCATTCCAAAGATCTTTTTCTTTTATCTATTTTATGACCACGCACCTCAGCTATGAGGTATGAATACTTTCCGCCGAAATAGATGATCTGAAAGAAGAGTGAAGTTGTAAATAACCCAAACTCGATATCGTTTCTGTTAACTAGGGGAAACACTGGGGATGTCCATTGTACTCAACTTTCAAGTGAAATTAATAGGGTTGATTGGTAAAAAAGGTTCAATTATTATTTTATCCTTTATCATTGCAATAAACCACGAACCAATCCATCATATCACTTACGGACGAGCAGTGAAACATATATAAGGGGCTTGAGAAAAGAGCTGGCGGAAAGTAAGCTCTTCTGACGCATTTTGTATTGGCATTCCTCCTTGCGCCATAGTTGCTTTGATACACATACAATCTAGAAAATTAATATAGCATAACTTGTCCAAACACTAAAAATAAACGACAATAACAGGAATCTGCCTACGTTAGAGATTCTGAATCTTGAAATGTTATAAGGAATAGAATACATCGGCTCCTTATTTTATAAAATCTGGAAGAGAGAGTACTACTGCTGGAAATTATACATGATATGAAAACAGGACGCCATAATATACAAGCGAAAAACTAATGAAAACTTTGATTTTACAAAAGAAGATACTATAAACATACTTTTATATTACAAAACTAGGTATAGTGCACCCCCTACAAGTAGCATAATAAATTATAATAATAGCCCAAGTCTTTATCACCGCATGAAAATGAATCTTTCCCTAAAAATAAACAAAACAATTCATTTGCAACAAATTAGATACCTTGTAATGATCAGAATCACTACATCAGCTCTAGTGTTTTCTTTCGTACAGCTTAGCATAGGAATTACCAATCTGTAACCTTCTTATACCAGCAATATACTTTCCTTTTCCTTTGTGGCAGACTTTCGTATCTATTCAACTAATTGGTCTCACATTTAGGCAACAGGTTTATACCATTAAGTTCACGAGCAGAATTTTACCTTAGACCGTAACACCTTTGTTACTGTTTTAGGAGATATCAGCCCCGAATAAACCACCCACATCGCAACCATTCTCCTCATAATCTATCAAAATTTTCTTTAAAAACGTAAAAAAGAAAGGAATTTTTTTCATGGGAAGCAAGAGAGTGGTTGTGGTCCATGATACATCAAAAGAGGTAAACTGGGCAGCCATTAGAGGGCTTCTTTATAATTTATGTCTGAAGGCTGGAGATGAGTTCATATTACTTGGTGTTGTTCACCAATTTAATAACTCAACTACTACATCAGCTTTCCTGGGCACTGTAAAACTTCGTAAGTCTTCTATACTTTCTGTTAGAAGTCCAGAGGCGGAGCCAGGATTTGAAATTGATGGGTTCGAGATTCTAAATCTTTAAGTTACTGGGTTCTAAATTAATAATTTATACATGTTCAACGAATTTCTTAAGACAAATATATAGTTGAACCAAAGCTACTGGGTTCGGTCGAACCCATAGATTCTACTCTCCTCTGCCCCTGGTTAGAACTAATTATATACCAAATTAATTCATGAGTACGTTTTATAGCAATAGAAATTGTTAGTAGTAATATTTAAGGGTTCATATTTTTCTATACAAAAGAGTGATAGAATAATATATCTCGGTCGAACCCGTAGATTCTACTCTCCCTCTTCCCCTGGTTAGAACTAATTATATACCAAATTAATTCATAAGTACGTTTTATAGCAATAGAAATTGTTAGTAGTAATATTTACGGGTTCATATTTTTTTATATGAAAAATGATAGAATATCTCATTATTTCTTCAACTTGTTTATTTTTCTAGTGGGACAACCGAATAGAGTAGACCATAAACTGGTGGAAGAAGAACTAGTTAAAAGGATGGAGGAGTATAATAAGAGTTTGGAGATGCTAATGATGTTGAAACAATGTGAAGTTCAAAAGGTTAGTCTCTTAAAACTCTCACTAGTCACTTCATATTTCTTTAATTAATTCATTCAGCTTTCACCTCCAGTATGGACCTCTACACGTTTATTAATATTCAAAAGAAAAAATACGAATAAGGAGAACAAGATCTTACCTTACTGATGTAGGATACGCAATTATGCACTTCATATATATTTTAGTCACTCTTCTAAGGGGGCATTTGCACGAATGGCCCTTTTTAAGCCATTATCTAAATTTCGATCCCAATAGCTCAATGAGCTCAATTTGTTCGCAAAAAGAAAAAGAAGAATTCGTCCAACTTCTTTTAACTCATATTTAATATAGTAGACTTTGGATAGCTACTTTTTAACATGATATTTAGTTTTTATTCAGTATTTTTAATGCTGAACAAAAATAGTCATTACTCTATTAAAATTAATACGAAAAGACGTTTTTACACTTTCTTCATGAGTGCTGTATAAATATTAAGGACATGGTGTCCTTAACATTTACACTGCACACATGAAGTTAAGGACGACGTGTTCTNCTTAACATTTACACTGCACATATGAAGTTAAGGACATGATGTCCTAAAGTTTAACAACGAAAAGTGTAAATACAGGACACTTTGTCCTTAATATTTACACAACATTCATGAAGTTAAGGACACCATGTCCTTAAAATTAGCATAGGGGTATTTTCGTCCGGGCAGGTAAAAAATTATTGAGCACTGACTAAAAAGTAAATACATTTTAAATAATGATTAAAGAATAAAGACATCTCTAATTAGTGGTTAATCGTACACTTCCGCCTTATAAGTAACAAGCAAACGTTTCATTCTTATGCATATGTTAATTTTTTTTCTTTTTACATTGATGGAATTATACATACACACACAAATTTTTGAAGTACGAAATCATACTTTCGAAACAAATTACAGTCAATAGTCAAAAGAAAATAAAAATAAAAATTTTAAAGCTCTCAAAATGAACAAGTCATGGGTTAAAGTTTGCACAAAATGATCCTTAGTATAAATGAAGAATAACACAAGGTGTGAAG
>AWOL01S0083326.1:114547-174708 GCA_000715115.1 Nicotiana otophora | reverse complement strand
GGGACGGACCAAGTCTCAATCCCTCGCGGTGCACACCCACACGCTCATCACCTAGCGTGGGTACCTAGCGTGGGTATCACTTCCAAACAATCATGTGATGTCAAATCTTCAGGTTTATACCCTCAAAGCCAGAGTTAAAACTGTTACTTACTTAACAGCGTAAAGATCCTACTCCGAGATGCCCTCGTCTCTAGACTCGGTCTCCAAATGCTCTGAATCTATTCACAATCAGTACAATACCATCAATATACACTAATGGAATGAATTTCACAAGAAAAACTATCAAATTATGCCAAAAATCCGAAACTGACCAAAACCCGACCCTCGGGCCCACGTCTCGAAATCAGTCAAAAATGGCAGAATAATAAACCTTGACCTCTCCCGAGTCTAACCATACCAAATTTATCAAAATCCGACATCGTTTGGTCCTTCAAATCCTTAAATTACTCTCCAAATATTCCAAGCCCTAACCCCTCATTTTCACTAATTACAATGATTAAACAACGGAAAATCACCATATATACAAGTATTAGGGCTCAAGTAACTTACCTCAACGAAACCCCCTTGATTCCCTCTTCGAATCTCTCCCTAAAGCTCCAAAACCGGATAGAAATGGTGAAGAATGCACCACAATTCGCGAAGTGTGATACATAGGATTTGCCCCAGGGATTCCGCACCTGCGGACCCTTTCTCGCACCTGCAGACTCGCATCTGCGGTCCCAGGTGCGCATCTGCGAAAGTCACTTAGACGCTAAGCTTCGCACCTGTGGCTGCCCCTTTCGCACCTGCGNCAGGTGCGATCCTATTTTCCGCACCTGCGCTCAATGCCAGGCCTCCATTTTTTGCATCCGCGACATGCCATCCGCACCTGCGATCATCGCACCTGCGGCTCACTATCCACAGGTGCGGCCACATCGGTAGCCTTACACCAGCAGCTTCCAGCTGCATTTTCCAACTTCCAAACTCCCTGATACTCATCCGAAATCATCCCGAGCCCCTCGGGACCTCAATCAAAAATACAAATAAGTCATATACCAACATACCAACTTAGTCGAACTTTCGAATCACTCAAAATAATATCAAATCATCAAATTACCCTCGGATTCAAGTTTAAGAACTTCTAAATTTCTAAATTCGGCAACTGATGCCGAAACCAACAAAACCACGTCCGAAAGACCTCAAATTTTGCACACACATCACAAATGACAATAAAAACCTACTACAACTTTCGGAATTCCATTCCAACCCCGATATCAAATTTTCCACTGTCGATCAGAATTGCCAAATTTTTAATTTCGCCAATTCAAGCCTAATTCTACCACGGACCTCCAAATCATATTCCGGATGTACTCCGAAGTCCAAAATCACCTAACGGAGCTAATGGAACCATCAGAATTCAAATCTGAGATCGTTTACACATAGGTCAATATCCGGTTGACTTTTCCAACTTAAGTTTCTACTTAAGAGACTAAGTGTCTCAATTCACTCTGAAACCACTCCGGTCCCAAACCAACTAACCCGATATAACATAATATAGCTGAATAACACAAAAAGAAGTAGAAATGGGGAAAATGGGGCTATAACTCTCAAAACGACCGGCCGGGTCGTTACACCCATTTACAGGAGAGACTCTGCCGAAATTTCTGAAAATTTTGGGAGTTATTAAATATTTGGAGGATTGAAACGTGCAAAAGAAGAGATGAGTTATGTTATGTATTTGAGGGCGAATGATCCTAAGCGGGGGAGAATGTAACACCCCAGAATAATTTCGAAGTACTTCAATACTATCAAGAAAGTTGATGTGTGTGTAGACACGAGTGGCTATAGCCAGTTGAGACTAATACCGTGTATTAATGTGAAAATGAGGCCTTTTGAAAATGTTTGGAGTGTAAGAAATTGGTTTAAGGTCTTATAAGTGTAAATCAAAGAAATAATCTCAACGAAGATGGTGTTGTCAGGCTTATCTCAAATACAGTAATGTGGGATCAACCGTAAGTATATGTGTAAAAGTAAAATCATCAATTTGGTAACCTCAGAATCATTCTTAGCACGTTCGCGGACGAACGTTTGCTTAAGAGGTAGAGAATGTAATGACCCAACTTGTCGTTTTAAGAATTAGCGCCCCGTTCAGCGACTTAAGGTCTCGAGCAACTTCATAATAAGTATTATACCCGCGGGTGTGGTCGAGTTTGATTTTTCAGAAGATTCGAAATTAATTAAAAGAAACAATCCTTAATTAGAAACTTAAATGGAAAGAATTGACCGGAGAGTTAACTTTTGAGCAAACAACTCCAGAATAGAATTTTGATGATGTCAATAGCTCCTTATGGTGATTTTGGACTTAGGAGCGTGTCCAGAAAATTATTTGGAGGTTCGTAGTGGAATTAAGCTTGAAATGCCGAAAGTTGAATTTTTGGACAGTTTGACCGGTGGTTGACTTTTTGATATCGAAGTCGGAATCACATTATGGAAACTGGAATAGGTATGTTATGTCATTTATGACTTGTGTGCAAAATTTGAAGTCATTCCGAATGGATTTGATGTGTTTCGGCACAAGATATAGAA
The DNA here is from genome assembly GCA_000715115.1 of Nicotiana otophora. NCBI lineage: Eukaryota > Viridiplantae > Streptophyta > Magnoliopsida > Solanales > Solanaceae > Nicotiana > Nicotiana otophora. The sequence continues at coordinate 172,143 of AWOL01S0083326.1, read as the reverse complement.
TTTGAAAGTTCAAAGTTCATAGATTTTGATTTGAGGTACGATTCGTCGTTTTGATGTTGTTTGATGTGGTTTGAAGCCTCAACTAAGTTCGTATTGTATTTTGGAACATGTTGGTATAATTGGTTAAGGTCCCGCCTCGGGTGGATTTCGGAAGGTAAACGGAATGGATTTCGGACAAAGAGGGTTGCTGGAAATTTCTGTTGCAGAGCTGTTCGCCAGAAATTTCTGGTGCGTAGAGCTAACTTTGGAAGCTTATATCTCGCAATCTATAAGGAATCTGAAAATTTTTAAAAACATCAAAATTGAAGCTCGTTGATTCTAGTTTTTAGAAAATTAACCCATTTATTATTTGGACATTTGTACAGAAAGTTATGGTAGATTGAATGAAGGCTAGTAGAGTAGTTTCGCCAGAAATTTCTAATGCGTGGAGCCGACTTTGGAAGCTTATATCTTGTAATTCATAAGAAATCAAAAAATTATGAAAACATGAAAGTTGTAGTTTTGTTATTCTAGTTTCCAGAAAGTTAAACCATTCATCATTTGAACATTTTTACATAAAGTTATGATCGATTGAATGAAGGCTGGTGCAAGCAAGTTCTGGTGTGGACTTTTAGTGACGGAAAATGGACTTTTAGTGACGGCTGAGCAGAAACTTTAGGACCAAAAATGGTCATTTCCTTCATTTCGTTTTGGATTTTTGGAGCACGGTTCTTGGGCGATTTTTAGGCGATTTTTACGAAAAAATATTGGGGTAAGTGTTCCTAATCCTATATTGATTATATTTCATGATTTCATACTCATTTACATCATGAATCCGTGAATTTATAGAAGAAAAATCAAGATTTTTGCAAAATCTTCCAAAAACAAAAATTTAAGATTTGGAGGTCGAGTTGTTATTGGAATTCGATAAAATTGGTATGGTTGAACTCGTATCGGAATGGGTGTTCGAATTTCATGAAAATTATGTTGGGTTCCGAGGGGCGGGCCCCGCGTTGACTTTTGTTGAATTTTTGGAATAAAATTTTAGGTCGACGTATTATTATCCGGAATTATTTCCAATGAATTTTAATGAAGTTGTACAATTAATTTGAATAGATTTGAGCTGTCCGGAGGTCAATTCAGGCAAGAAGGCTATTTTGGAATATCGGCCTAACTTCAAAAAGGTAAGTGTCTTGCTTAACCTCGAGTGGGGGAATTACCCCTTAGGCATCGAGTCTTATGTGTCATTTGTGATATGTGAAAAGCCGAGTACGCGAGATGACGTGTACTAGGGTTTATATGTGTAAAATTTATTAAGTTAAAATCTTGGGAATATTGTGTAGTAAATTGGATAATTGTTGGTATTTATTTAATTATCTATTTGCCATACCTCAAATCATATTTATTGAATTTGTTTTTATATGATAATTTGATGTAATTATTACTTGTACATTTATGTGAATTCCGCGAGTTTGATGGTTGATATTCTTGGAATTTAATTTTCATTATGAATTTTCTCTATGCAAATAATTAATTAAGTAAGCTTAAGATGATGTGCTAATATAATTACCTAAATTTGGATTAATGAAAACTTTGCTTTATGCTGAATAATTTCTATCTCTGTTGATTATTTTTGTGGTGTTATACACATTGTGTGGAGCCTTCGGCTATTTGTTGTGAAATTAATTGATTTGGTTGTATCTTTAGAATTTGGTTGTGTCCATTGGGTAAATTGTGATATGAATTGATTTTGTTATATTGTCGTGATAATTTGCCGTATAAATTATTGTGTTGTGTGAGTTGTTACTTTGAGGATATGAGGGTAGCATTCCACTGTTGATATTATGTGGGTATAAGGGTGGCATTTTACTGTTGTTATGTTTGTTGGAATATTGTCTGGGCGGAGCGATAAGGGTGGCTATAGGAGAGATAAAGGTGGCAATAGGAGCGATAAGTGTGGCTATTGTTATTGTCAGGGCGGAGGGATAAATGTGGCTAATATAGGAGTGATAATGGTGGCTATAGGAGAGATACGAGTGGATATTGTCAGAGATGATATGTGAAGATGTGGAGTAGTTGCATTGGTGATTTTATATGATGTTGTGATTTTCCTTATGTTTATTTTTATACCTTGTGCAATTTATCTTGTTGTTGGTAAATTGATAATAGTCTGATTTATGTTGAAATTGGGAGCCTGTGGCTATTGCCAGGCGGATTATGAAAAGAAATATGGGAACGCGGTGCCGTGAATAAATAATGATGATATTGGCACGTGAATTGTCCGTGCAGTTGAGATATAAAATGTGGGCACGAAGTGGCGGGGAAAATATAATAGTTTTATTATTGGCACGTGAACTGTCCGTGCAGATGTGATATGAAAAATGGGCACGAGGTACCGGAAAAATATGATGATTTAATTATGGGCAGAAGTGCCGTGAAAATATGAAAAGGGCTGAGACCCATATTTTTATAATTATAAAATGACGTGTCACATGGTGACTTTTAATGGAAAGAATTATATTCAAAATATTTATTTGGAAGGATTTTTATTTAAAAAGTAGTATTTGAAGGAATTGTATTTGAAAGATATTTATTTGAGGAAATTATATTTGAAAAACAATTATTGAAAGAATTATATTTGAAAGATATTTATTTGAGGAAATTATATCTGAAGAGAGTTATTTGGAAGAATTATATGTGAAAGATATTTATTTGAAGAACTTGATTTACTTGGGTATACTTGTATTTATTATTTGTTGAGCAATATTAATAGTGTTCTTGTTGCCATGCCGGACATATCATTGGTTGATTTGTGTTGCTCTTATTGTTATTTGTTTCCTATTATTTTGTATACTATATTGCACGGGTTATTAGACTAGTGAGTGTGTTGACTGTACCTCGTCTCTACTCCATTGAGGTTAGTCTTGATACTTACTAGGTACCGACCGTAGTATACTTATACTATACTTCTGCACATTTTTGTGCAGAGCCAGGTATTGGAGATGTCAGACTCGAACAAAGAGTGGGATCGCAAGGATACAAGGTAGAGCTGCTTGGTCGTCGTAGTTCCTTGGAGTCTTTCCATTTTATTGAGTATTCGATCCTTGAGATCATTTCATGTATTCAGTTAGAGTTCGTGACTCAGTACTACCAGTCTTGGGAGGTTGTTATATTCATATTTGTCCTGCTGTTGGTTATGATTACCTATTTAATTCATATTCAAAAAAGAAAAAAAATAGCTTCGAAATGTAATGGTAATCGGCTTACCTAGTCTTAGAGACTAGGTGCCATCACGACGCCTGTGGTGGGATTTTGGGTGGTGACAAAAGCAATGTGTGAATCATGTTCAGGCTCTGGCAAGGCAAATGAATCGAAACAAATTTTATATATGTTAAATCCCCTTAACTTCTTTGTATATTTATTTCTTTAAATTTTGACTTCATTAGTAAAAACTATGGCTCCGCCACTGACTCAAAGTACAAACAAACCATAATCGGAAGTTTAGAATATCTCTACCATAATGAAGAATATGTACAAAATATATATTTTTATTGATGATTATATGTTAATTCCTTCTATTCCTTTGGAGGAGTTACTTGCTGATGATGGAGTGAACAATTAAGTTGTTTTTCTTATGACTCATGAGTTGTTTTATTTGACCCTTTAGTTCTAGTACTAATATTAATATAAATTATCTTCTTTTTTCCAGAAATTGATAAATGAATATGTATGAAATAGTTGTTGAAATGAAGAAAAAAAAGACCTAATTTTTAGGGTATTAGCTGTTGAGATTGAATGATTTTCAATTATCATCATATATTTTACCAATTGCACGAAATATTTTTAATCAGATGATGATGAATGAAATTAATTAATATAGATAAGATCCATAAAAAACTAATTCTTTTTTAGTTATCCTTTTAATGATCTGCCTAATTCTAATTAGTTTTTATTTATCCAACATTCTATATGTTTGTATAACAAATATAGTGACATTAGTGAAACAGTTTAAATGATGTATCTTATGTTGACATAAAAGAGAATATCACACCATCACAATTTTTAGAAAATGCTATAAAGGGAAGAAGCTCATCCTCTTCATGCTTGAGAAACAGCAAAGCAACTAATTGCTCATTTATTAATACATCTAATTTTAGTTTTTATTTACCTAAAAATTCTATATTTTTCTATAATAATTTAATATATGCACAAAACGAACAATTTTTTGATCTTTTGATGCTCTCAATATTCTTTTTAGATCATGTATCTTGTGTTGACATTAAAAACAAATTGCATCATTAAAAGATTCAAAATATGCTACAAAAGAAAGAAGTTTCTCATTCGTGCTTGCGGGAAAACAAAAAAACTAATTGCGAAATACAAGAACTAGTGCATTTTAATTTTATTACATGCCTTAGTACAAAGTCTCCTTTGACGTTGCTATAAAGTTTGCCTCAAGATATAATAATAGTTGAGAGCTGTTTGAAAGGTTTTATATTTTTTTTAATACATGATTTTATTGTCACGGGAAGGGGAGTACATTTGAAGGAGGAGGACTAGGCCTAGCCTTCTTGGAAGATGGTAACTTAGAGAGACCAAGCTATTGAACCATGAGCCAGTACATGAAAAAAACAATTGGTACTCAAGGTGGCTCATAAACGAGCATCCTAGGTTTTCTCTTCTTGACTTGAAAGGATGGTAGTTGCCATCTGTCTGTATTTAATAAACCTCTAACTTGTCTAGGAATTGAGCTGAAATGTGTGCATATTTGAACAACATCAGTATTGTGGCTTAGGGAAGCTAGTTTGTCAGCTACTCTGTTAGCTTCCCTGTAACAATGTTTAGTTAGCACTCCATGCCTATTCACCAAATCCTTTAACTCTTTTACAACCCCTTCCAATCTCCATGGTGTAGTCGATCCTCCTGAGATGCAATTCTGTAATAGTAATGAGTCAGTCTCACCAATGCCTAAACCCCTTCTAAATGCACCACTTTATGCCAAACAAGAATGAATAGGCTTCAGCCCAGTTGTTAGTTCTCTGACCCAATGGCAATATGAAATTCATGACGAGTTTACCGAGATGATCTCTCACCACTCCTCCCCTCCACATGCAGTTCTAATGCATGAACTATCAGTGTTGAGTTTCACAAGAAGAAGGGGTGGTCTGATCAATTTGACTAATGTGGTAGAAGTCTCTGACAGCTTAAGTTCCAGCAAGTTGCAAATAGTCTCCCAACTATCAGGAATATTTATCTTTTTGAATTTTGATCTAATCAGCTGGCAAATGTTGAAGGTGATAAGAGTCGTTGATCGGTTGATGGAAGGATGCTCCAGTTCATATTTGGAACTACATATAGATCTCCACAGTTCCCATATAATAATGGGTGGCATGATTCTGAGGACATAGACAACAATAGAGTTTTTGGCTCTAAAGTTTCAGCAATTAAGTAACATTATCCTCAAATTTGTATTCCTGTATATGATACCAATTCTACCAGCATTGAAGCTCCATATGTTCTGAGCATATTGACCATTGCAAAAGAGGTGATCAATTGACTCCAGCCCTGGGCTCATACCTGCACCAAAACAACAATAACAATAACAATAACAATAATATTTAAAAATAATATTAGTGTTAAATTTTAAAATTTTATCATCAGTAGGTATCCTGTTGTGTACTGCTCTCCAAGCAATAAATGACATCTTATAAGAAATATTATTCTGCCATAGCATAGTGTCAAATTGAGATATTTGTCTTCTTTGTCTTAGCATACTCCAAGCAGTTGAAAGAGAATTTTTCATCTTCAGAGCAAGTCCAATATGGCATATCTTCTGCCTCCGGTAAGATATTCAGAGTGACTGCAGATATCATATCCTTAATATGGTCAGGAGGATGAGGATTGAGGCATGACTAGTCCCATTGACCATCCTTAAACACATCCTTAATCCTGATGTTCTGAAGGATTGTATTATCCTCCATGTTGCTATATAGAGGACCTTGGCTTGTCCAGTTATCATACCAGAAGCTTGTGTCACCCTTTCTTATTTTCTTCCAGATATTGCCCTCTAAGTTGTTCTTTAGTTCGCACATAGCTTTCCAGCTATGCGATTGACCAGGTTTCCATTGAATTATAGCATGATGTTCATTGCCACAATATTTAACATGCATGAATTAGGACCATATAGAACTAGTCATTCTGAATTTCCGCCACTGTTTAGCTGTAAAGGCTTTGCACGTATCCTCTAAATTTCTGAAATTAGAACCCCCTTCTTCATAGGAAAAACACATATTGTTCCATGATACCCAGTGGTGCTTCCCACCATTCTCATTTCCCGACCAAAACAATCTGGCTATATACTTCTCAATCATGTCAATGGTGCCTTTACGAGGGTGGATGGCTGCAAGAATATGACTATTAAGGGTTAAAAGGACATGTCTTATAAGGACTGCCTTCCCTCCAGTAGAAAGAAATTTAAGATGCCATCCTTTTACATTATTAATAACCTTGCTCACCATTCCAGAGAAGAATTCTAATTTTTTCCTTCCTGAATAAATGGGGCAACCAGGGTATTTCATAGGAAATTTATCAAATCTTATGCTCAAAATCCTTCCAACTTGTCTGATAGATATTTGGAATGCATTGGGAGCCATAGAATAGTAACTCTTTCACTAATGTTACTATATTAGTTTATATATCAAATATAATGTTAAATTTCACCATTGTTAGGTGAGAATTGAGCTGGGTAGACATATCGAAAAAAGAGAGGTTTAGGGAGAGAATTGTCTGGAAGCTTTATTCAACTGAAGTTAAGAAATAAAAATACAATAAGCTATTGCACTGTACACATGTGTATAAATAACCAACTCGGCTACTTAATTAACTGCCATTAAATTTCTAATATATACCAGCTATTCTAACAGACTGTCACCAAACACTATACATGCTTCATAAATATAGGGGTCACCTAACTGTCAACTTATCATTTCAACATCCCCTTCAAGCTAGGTGGTGAGAAAATATTCATCATCCCTAGCTTGGACAACAAATAATACTGTTAAGCACATCCCAGACCTTTTGTCAGCAAATCTTCTTCATGCTCATTAGTTAGTTTATACTCCGGGTGTATCATACCTTGTTGGACCCTTTCCCTTATAAAGTGATAATCAATCTCTATGTGCTTAGTCCTTTTATGAAATACAGGATTATTAGCTATCTGCATTGTTGCTTTACTATCTGTAAACAACTAAATTGGCATAGGAATCTTGACCTTCAACTCTTTGAACAATCCCATCAACTAGACAAGTTCTGCTACAGTTAGTGCCATGCTCTTGTATTCCGATTCAGCTGAGCTCCTTGCCACTGTATATCTCACTATTCTATAGGCTGCTTCCAAGTGTGACTTTTTGGGTGATTGCATGAATTGACTTAGAGTTTGTACACCATATGCAATGTCTGGCGTAGTTAATGTCAAATAAAATAACTTTCCAACCAATCTCTGGTACTCCCTCACATCCGTTAATATTACATCATCATAAAGCTTGCAATGTAGATCATATTCAATAGTTGTCAGCTTTCTATTCTATTCCATTGGTGTTACTGCAGGTTTAGAAACTCCCAGGCCTAACTCAGATATGAGCTCTAAGGCATATTTTCTTGGCATAGCAGTATTCTCTTTTGAGATCTACATACTTCAATTCCTAGGAATTATTTCAGAATTCTCAAATCATTCATTTTGAAGGCATTTTGTAGAATGTCTTTGGCTTCATTGATCAAGTTAACATCATCACCTGTAATAAAAAGATCATCAACATATACAAGTATTATAACTTGTCTGTTGTGTCTCTTCAGGATGAATAACGAGTGATCATGTTGACTTTGTATAAAACCAGCCTTTAAGAGAGCAGTAGTGAGCTTGAGATTTCATTGTCGAGATGCTTGTTTGAGCCCATATAATGATTTAAGCAGTCTGCAGCATTTATTCCCCCCTGATTACCAAAATCAGGAGGTAATTGCATATAGACCTCCTCTTCAAGATCACCATGAAGAAACATATTATAAATATCCATTTGAAATAAGCTCCATTGATTCATAGCTGCCAGGGCAATAACAGCCATGATAGTTACCATTTTGACGACCGAAGAAAAGGTTCCTTGATAATCGAGGCCTTCTTGTTGACTGTATCTCTTGGCAACTAGTCTTGCTTTATATCGTTCAACTGTGCCATCGGATTTATGTTTGATTTTGTAAACCCATCTATACCCGATAGGAACCTTTCCTTTTGGAATAGTAATAACCTCCCAAGTGTTATTACTAACCATTGCCTCAGCTTCAGCTTGCATGGCTTCCATCCATCATGGATCCTTCATGGCTTCAGTGTAAGACCTTGACTCAATTTCAGAGGAAGTTGCAACCAGGTAAGACTGATAGCTATTAGAAAGAGAGCCATAGCTCATGTAGTTTGACATGGGATATATACATGTTGAGGAAGATGCTTTCATAGTTGGGAAAATGTAGTCTTTTGACCAGGTTGGTGGATTTGTGCCTCTAAAAGACCTCCTCAATTGTGAACATGCAGGCTCCTCATCAACAGAGTCAACTTGGTGTTGCTCCATCCCATCAACAACATCAACTAGTTGCTCTATTCCTTCATTAATATCAACCGGTTCTTTTAACTGTTGAAATTGTTCAACACCAACTTGTACTTGGTCATTGTCATTAACATCAGAAAATTTTTGTTTGTTATTGGAGCTTGGATATGTTGTAGAAAACTTCTCTGGATCAAACAACAGAGGAGGATCTCTTCTCTATTTTAATAATTGGAAAGGGAATATGTCCTCTCTAAACGCTACATCCTTGCTAACAAAGAACCTTTTGTCCTTGAGATTATATAGTCTATAACCCTTTAATTGGGCGGAGGCGACTTTATTCTATGCGATTGCGTGAGATAGTCTACGATCGCATAGGCTTATTTGAGGCAGTGATATTTTTTGTTCTTCGCGATCACGTGAATAGGGCTGCGATCGCGTAGGCATGGGAATTTGGTATTCGTGACCGTGTGGAGGAGGTTGCATTCACGTAGAGTAAGTGGAGCAACAGGGAAGGCCACGCGTTTGTGATTCACGATCGCGTGAAATGGTTTGCGATCGCCTGGTCCTGTAGGTTTGAACTTCACGATCGCATGGCATTGCTTGCGATCGCGTAGGGTTATTTCTGGTAAGTAAAATTTGTGCTACGTGATCGCGTGAGGAAGTTCGTGATCGCGTAGAAGAAATCACTGGGCAGAGAGTTTAAGTTCTAAAAATGGGACTTCGTCCCATTTTCAATTTTTAAAGATTTGGAGCTCGGATTTGGACGATATTTGGGAGATGTTCAGAGAAAACAATGGGGTAAGTGTTCTTAACTCAATATTGGTTAAATTACCCGAATCCATCACTGTTGTTATTATGTAATTGGTGAATTGAGTTGAAAAAGTTTGAAAATCCTCTTGGTAAGATTTGAGGATTTGAGGGCCAATTGTTATCGGAATTTAGTGATTATGATATGGGTAGACTCGTGGTTGAGTGGGCATTCATATTTCATAATTTTCACCGATAAATTTTGAATTAATTTCGGATGTTTATTGAAAAATGTAGTATTTTCATATAGAATTGGTTCCTATAAATTTTAGTGATTGTATCAAATTATTTTGGCTAGATTCGAGCTAGACAGAGTTGGATAATCGTGGAAAAGGCCTTCTAGTGGATTAAATTGGAGCAAATTGAGGTAAGTCTCTTGTCTAATATTGTGAGGGAAAAATGACCCCACAGGTAATTAAATTAATAATTGTTTCTAATTGTGGGGGCTACGTACGCACGAGGTGACGAGAGTTCGTGCGTAGCAATTATTAATGCTAAAGTCCGGGTAGTTTCGGACTCAAAGCATGAATTACTTGTGTAAATTATATCCGTTATTTAATTAAATTATTTGGTATATATTGTAAATTGTTAGAGAAATTATTAAAAGGTGAAAATCTCATATGCTTAATTTTTTGTTTAAATTAATTAATTATTAAAGAAATTATTCATCCTCTCGAATTGATCTTATAATAAATATACTCTCCTTCCGGAGGTACATAAAAAAATGTCCTCCTTTCGTGTGGAGCGGGCCGAACGCCTCGACAGGATAGATGCATCTATGGATCGTGTCGCACATCCCTCGGCAGTGTACACGACACTTTGGATTGGGCCGTACGACCTCGGCAGAAATCGTGCCTAATAATAATAATTATACGATACCTTGGCATTTTAATTGCAATTTGTGAATTTAATTAATAGTTTGGAAATTATTGCATTTGAAGGAATTTAATTATTTCTGTTGGTTAAATAAATTATTGTTCACTCTGTGAATCATTTCGATCTAGATATTCTAGTTTTATTTCAATTATTATTATTGTCTCATAGTGAGTGTCAAAGTCAGCCATCTTGTCTCTACCTCTTCGAGATTAGGCTTGATACTTATTGGGTACACGTTGTTTACGTACTCATGCTACACTTGCAGTACTTTTTGTGCAGGATCTCAGACAGATACTAGTGGAGGACCTATCATCGCACACCCACGTTATCTAGAGGCGTAGTGGTGAGTTGCCTTTCTGAGCCGTTCTGCAGCTACCAGTGTCTCCTCTTATATTTGTATTCTGTCTATTTTATTTCAGACAGTATTTAAAGTTTGTATAATGTACTGGATGCTCATACACTTGTGATACCAGGTCTTGGCACACACACTAGTAGAATGTTTGGATTTAAATCTTTTTCTTGGTTGTTTTAATTTACTAAATTCCTACAATTAAGAAGAGTTTAATTACTCGGTTAATTTTAAAAGAATTTAATATGGGTTTAAATTACTAATTGGCTTGCCTAGCTATAGTGTTGGGCGCCATCACGACCTATAGGTGAAATTGGGTCGTGACAACATGGTATCAGAGCACTAGGTTCAGATAGGTCTCACAAGTTATGAGCAGACCTAATAGAGTCTTGCGGATAAGTACGGAGACGTCTGCACTTATCTTCGAGAGGCTATAGGGTGTTAGGAAACTACCTTTCTTCATATTCCATCGTGCAATTGCTGTAGTATTAAATATCTTTCTCTTATTCTCTCACAGATGGTGAGAACGCGCTCTAATGAGGTTCCAGACCAGGGTAGAGCTACTTCCTCAGTTGCTAGAGGCCGAGGCAGAGGCCGAGGAAGGGCTCCAGCTCATGGTAGAGGACGAGGACCTCCCAGGACTGCTTCAATTATGCCGCCAGTGGGTCCAACAGAGAATCCCATTATTGAGTAACAGGGTGAGGTTCCTGTGGTAGAGCCGGCTCCGGTGGATTTCACATCTGCACCGAGATTCCAGGATGTCATGGGTTGTATGCTGCGGTTCATGGACACTATGACTCAGGCCAGTTTATTTTCGACAGACCCATCCATATCTCAGGCGGGCGGGGGAGCACAATCTCTGACCGCACAGGCTCATGGACAGGTAACTGCTGTATATCAGACCCAAGGTGCACTACCCATGGGTAGAGTCCAGCCAGTTGCAGTCGCTGATCCGCATAAACTATTGGACAGATGGACTAGACTATATCCTCCTGTCTTTGGGGGTGAGCGACATGAGGATCCCCAGGACTTCATTGATCGGTGCAGGGACAGATTGCATAATATGAGGATATTGGAGTCTCACGGGGTTGACTTTGCTACTTTTCAGCTAGAGGGTAGGGCCCGTAGATGGTGGAAGTCTTATATTCTTGGCAGACCAGCAGATTCTTCCCCCTTGACTTGGGATAGGTTCACCTGTATCTTCCTGGACAGGTATATTCCACCCTTCCAGAGGGAAGAGTTACAGTTTCAGTTTGATCAGCTTCAGCAGGGTCAAATGTCAGTGATTGATTATGAGGCGAGGTTCTCTGAGTTATCTCGCCATGCACTTATGATACTCCCTAATGAGGCGGAGAGAGTGCGGAGGTTTGTTGCGGCTTTACATACTATCATTCAGGCTACTATGGCTTGAGAGGTTGAGATGTGTACTTCTTATGAGCTAGTCGTGGAGAGAGCCCGGAGGATTGAGGGTGTGCGTCAGCGTAGCCGAGAGCAGGTTACTAGAGATAAGCGGTTTAGGTATTCTGGAGAGTTCAGAGGTGCTCCATCTGGGGGCAGAGGTCAGTTTGTGAGAGGGCACTCCAGCAGGCCCCCATATCCAGCACCACAACCTCCTCGGGGTCCTACAATGCGACCTTATTTCAGTGCTATACCAGAGAGTTCTTATCGCCCACCAGCTATTCAGGGTTCTTCCAGTGGGTATTCAGGTCACCAGGGCCAGATTCTTAGTCAGCAGCTCATTGTGCCAAAGAGTTGTTACGAGTGCGGGGATCCCAGTCACATACGGAGATTCTGCCCTAAGCTTTGGGGTAGGCCCGTGCAGCAGGGTCAACAACCTATGATTATCTCACCAGTTGCTCCCCCAGTAGTCTGACCACCAAGAGGTGGAGGACAGGTGGGTAGGGGTCGTCCTAGAGATGGAGGTCAGCCAGGCGGAGGCCAGCCAGTTGGCGCTCCAGCTCGGTTCTATGCTTTTCCGGCTAGACCGGATGCAGAGGCCTCAGATGCTGTGATTACAGGTATTATTTCTGTTTGCGGCAAAGATGCCTCCGTATTATTTGATCCAGAATCTACATATTCATATGCGTCCTCTCTATTTGCTCAATTTCTGGGCGTTTCTCGTGAGTCCTTGAGTACTCCCGTTTGTGTGTCCACTCATGTGGGCGATTCTGTTATTGTGAATTGGATCTACCAGTCCTGTATTATTACATTTTGTGGTAATGAAACTAGAGCAGATCTCCTATTGCTTGAGATGACCAATTTTGAAATTATTCTGGGCATGGACTGGTTATCTCCATATCATGTTATTCTAGATTGTCATGCCAAGACTGTTACCTTGGCTATTCCAACATTGCCTAGGCTGGAGTCGAAGGGTTCGACTGTTAATGCATTTAATCAGGTTATTTCTTTTATGAAGGCTCAACACATGGTTGAGAAGGGTTATTTAGCTTATCTAGCCTATGTGCGGGATACTACTGCAGAGTCTCCGACTATTGATTCAGTGCTTGTAGTTCGAGAGTTCTCCAATGTATTTCCTTCAGATCTTCCAGGTATTCCACCTGATCGTGATATTGATTTTTGTATTGATTTGGCTCTAGATACCCAGCCTATATCTGTCCCAACGAATTGCATCGCTCCAAAAGAATTGAAAGAATTAAAAGAACAGCTTGAGGAGTTACTAGCCAAAGAGTTCGTCAGACCAAGTGTATCGCCTTGGGGTGCACCGGTATTATTTGTGAAGAAGAAGGATGGTACTATGCGGATGTGTATCGATTATCGACTATTGAACGAAGTCACTATTAAGAACAAGTACCCGTTGCCGCGTATTGATGATCTATTTGACCAGTTACAGAGTGCTAGGGTATTCTCTAAGATCGACTTGAGGTCGGGGTATCATCAGTTGAAGATTCGGTATTCGGATGTTCCGAAGACTATTTTTCGGACTAGATGTCATGCCCCAACCTCGGGAAGCGTGACCGTCACTCAACCGAGTGAACCCAGTCGAGGAAGCCTAATAGATAATTTCTACCCAAATAACCCATGATCAAGAAAAGACAGGATTTCATAAATTATACAGTAGGAGTCTCAAAATACACATTTCTTATAATTCAAGTGGAACAAGTGATCAAACGCAACAAAACTTGTTTAACATTCCCAACACCCATATACAACCCACATAGTGTCTACGGAGCCTCTAAATATACAAAAGAGAGTAAAGATGGTGCCGGCAACAAGGCCCCGACTATAACTCAAAAAGTGACCATAATATAAATAAAAGGTACAATACATGGCCCCGGAATAAAATGGGCTCACCTAGTCCGCTGAGAAGAGGATGCAGCACTATCTGAGATCCGCACTGCTTGCTATGTAACCACCTGCATCCATTTAAAGATGTAGCGCCCCCGACAAAAGGGACGTTAGTACCGTCGAATAGCACTAGTATGTATAGCTAAACACCAACGCAATAGAATGAATAATAATATAAGAGTAACAGTCAAGCATTCAATAAGGGCTTCAAATAAATAATAAAACAACAAGTTAAGGATCATATACATTTTCAAGCCAATTTCCATATTACTAGGTTGGGTGACCTTTAGTACCGATGTTCTACAATTCACAATACCTTCGTGTTCTTACACGAAGTCCAATCTCGGCCCGATCGGCTAGGCCGCCTCATTGGAGACGTTACCACAATCCCATTCACAATAAAACTGTGTTCTTACACGGAGTCCGATCTCGGCCCGATCGGCTAGGCCATCTCGTTGGAGACATTACCATAATTTCATTCATAATACCACCATGTTCTTACAAGGAGTCCGATCTCGGCCCGATCGGCAAGGCCATCTCGTTTGAGACATTACCTTGTTTAGTCAATCATCTCACATCGTACTTCTTTCATGTACTTTCAATTCATTGACACTAGTGATTACGATTACAAAGTCATTCTTGGCACTTGGCTATATTTCATAGTTCTAGACCCCTTTTCCCACATTCAATATCATTATCAAAATCAATAAGGCTCCCCATTCAAGGCATTAAATTCACGTATGAGCTGTTTGGGAATCTTAGGCGCATAGAGGCTTTTCATACAATTTTTCATAACAACCTTTATTTCAATCTTGACATGAAGTCTTAACATCCCTAACACATATTCCACATTTTGAACATGTTCTCAAATGGCAAGATGACATGATGAATCATTTAGCATAAACATTGAACTTACCACCTTTAACACAAATACGTTAAAAGTCGTCAATTCTATAATGATCAAGAACTTACTCCGATTACATGAACACTGTGGGATTCGATTCTAAGAAGAAAGGGGTTTAGCCAACATACCTCAATTGAGCTTCTTAAAACTCTAAGATATTTCGGAATATTAGCAACTTCAATCTATTTAATCAATATAAAAAATTGAACCAAAAAATTAGGAGGATGAACATAGTTTTAGCTCATTTGAGCGTACGATGAAACATTAGGTGTGCATCAATGTTTTAAGGCTCTTTTATGAAAGATTCCATCATTTCCCAACCCACTCTCTACCAGTATTAGCTCACAATCTTCCCACATACTACAAGGATACATGCATGCAAGGTAAGCACTCCCATCCCCATGAATTACCTCACTAATGGCCCAATCTAGTTACACTTTGAAGTTAAGAGTTTGAGTGATAGAATCTTACCTCTTAGGAAGAATACCTAGGTGCCTCTCTTGATAATCTTCAAGATTTAAGTGAGAATTGAAGAACAACCTGATGAAGATCACTTCTCCCTCTAGGACCCTCTCTCTCACTCTAGAAATATCACAAAATATGCACAAAATGGTCCATGAGGGTGTGTTTTAACGTAATAGGGTCGGGTTTAAAAACCCAAAAAATGAAGCTCCAAAACAGGTTTTGCGATCGCATAACCAATATGCGGACCGCATATCGGTCGCATAATTGCAGACCAAAATGGCCAAAAAACAACTATTTGTGTCTACGGTCAGTATGCGGCCCGTATAACTATTCTGCGGTTCATAATGCATCGCAGAACTGTTATGCGGTCGCATAGTCAACCGCATAATTGCTCCCAGACTGACCCAAAAGCTGCCTCACTCTGCGGCCATTATGCGGTCCGCAGAGTGATTCTGCGGTTGCATAATGGACCGCAGAAACGCGTAATTCTTCCAAATATTTTCCTTTACTTTTTGATGCATTGTTCAATCCAAAAAGTCCGAACCACGGCTCGCAAGCTCACCGCGAAGAATTTCTATAATACACAACACGTAAAACCAATTCGACACCACAAAATATTATTAACATTATTTTGCAAAATTTTACAGGGCCTTACATTCTCCCCCACTTAGGATCATTCGACCTCGAATGAGGGTAAAAATCTGTTATTAGCATCTTGTGTAACTCAGTTTTCATACCACACACCAGCAACCCCAAATCCGACTAACTCCCTAAATTCTCAAAAATTTCGCCAGAGTTTCATTTGTAACTAGGCCTATCCACCTGTCAGAGAGTTCCAGAAACACATCTTACAAACATGTATAGAACCCAACGACATAGCATAACTCATAACTACACCAACCTTGGCCTCGTGTAAATAACATATAATCAAAAGGAGCATCTTTACATTAACTGAACAAGTGATACAAAATTCTTAGGTGACAGGTTCATAAGAGAAAGGATTACACAACTATTCAAACAAGTGAGGTTACTTCTTATTCATCTCTTCTTCGGCCTCCCACGTGGCCTCTTCAACCTGCTGGTTTCTCCATAACACTTTCACGGAGGCAATTTCTTTATTCCTCAACTTTCGGATCTTCCTATCAAGAATAGCAACTGGAATCTCTTCATATGACAATTCTTCATTAACCTCAATGGTCTCAACCGGAACAATGAGTGTTGGATCTCTAACTACTTTCTTCAACATACACACATAAAACACCGGGTGTACTAATGACATCTCAGGTGGTAGCTCAAGCTTGTACGCTACCTTACCGATCCTCTAAATGATTTTGTACAGCTCGACATACCTCGGACTTAATTTTCCCTTTTTCCCAAACCGCATAATACCCTTCATGGGGGGAACCTTCAAGAATACCCAATCATCTTCTTTGAACTCTAAGTCTCTGCGACGAACATCCGAATAGGATTTCTGATGACTATGAGCAGTTTTCAACTGCTCCTTATGATCTTAACCTTTTTCATAGCCTGATGTACAAGGTCTAGCCCTATCAACTCTGCTTCCCCAATCTCAAACCACCCAATGGTAGATCTACATCTCCTACCATATAATGCCTCAAACGGTACCATCTGGATATTTGCATGAAAGTTGTTGTTATAAGCAAACTCTATGAGTGAAAAATGATCATCCCAGCTACTCTTGAAATCAAGAACACAAGCATGCAGCATGTCCTCGAGGGTCTAAATAGTCCGCTTTGCTTTTCCTTTGGTCTGTGGATGGAAAGTTGTACTAAGATTCACCTGAGTACCCAAACCTTGCTTAAATTTCCTCCAAATATTAGTCGTGAACTGAGCCCCTCAATCGAAAATGATAAAAATTTGAGTGCCATGTAGCCTTACTATTTCCTTGATATACAACTGAGCATACTGTTCCGTTATATCGGTAGATTTAACTGGCAAGAAGTGTGCTGATTTCATGAGTCGGTCCATGATCACCCAAATTGAGTCAAACTTGTGCGGAGTGCATGGTAATCCTACCACAAAATCCATATTAATCATCTCCCACTTCCACATTGGAATTTCTATGTTCTGTGCCAACCCACCAGACCGTTGATGTTCGGCCTTCACTTGCTGACAGTTTGGGCACCTTGCCACAAAGTCCGCCACATTCCTTTTCATGTCATTCCACCAATATACTTCCTTGAGGTCGTGATACATCTTCGTAGAACCTGGATGCACAGAATACCTAGAAGCGTGAGCTTCGGTCATGATTCTTTCCCGGAGACCATCTACATTCGGAACACATAGTCGCCCTTGGTACCTTAGTGTACCATCATCCATGCTAAGAGCAAAATCCATAGTCCTATGTTTTTGAATCCCCTCCTTCAATTGCACCAAAAATGGATCGTTGTATTGCTTCTCTTTAACTTCCATCAGAATCGATGATTCAGCCCTATTTTGCACAATTACCCCTTCTTCATTAGAGTCCGTAAGACGAACTCCCAAACTAGCCAATCGATGGACTTCCTTGGCCAATGGCCTTTGATATACCTCCAAGGGTGCTAAACTACCCATAGATTTACGGCTAAGAGGATCCGCCACAACATTGGCTTTCCCTGGGTGATATAAGGTATCAATGTCGTAATCCTTGAGTAACTCAAGCCATCTTCTCTGCCTCAGATTCAGTTCCTTTTGTTTGAAAATATATTGAAGATTCTTGTGGTCCGTGAATACATCTACATGGACCCTATACAAATAGTGACCCCAAATTTTCAATGCAAAAACCACCGCCGCAAGTTCTAAGTCATATGTTGGATAATTTGTTTCATGATTCTTGAGTTGCCTAGAAGCATATGCTATAACTTTGCCGTGTTGCATTAACACACACGCAAGCCCAATTTTTAAAGCTTCACAATATACCACAAATTCATCCGTACCCTCTGGCAAGGTCAACACCGGCGCTTTAGTCAATCTCGATTTCAACTCCTGGAAGCTCCTTTCACAAGCATCGGACCATTGGAACTTAACTACTTTCTGAGTCAATTTAGTCAACGGAGAGGCAAGAGTAGAAAACCCCTCCACAAACTTCGTGTAATACCCTATTAAGCCCAAGAAACTATGAATTACAGTGGGCGTTGTAGGTCTAGGCCAATTCTTTACTGCTGAAATCTTTCGAGGATCAACCTTGATTCATTCTCTAAAAACAACATGACCCAAGAATGTGACAAATTTGAGCCAAAATTCACACTTTGAAAATTTTGCATACAATTAGTCCTGATGAAGAGTCTGCAACACTGCCCTGAGATGATCGGCATGGTCCTCCCGACCTCGTGAATACACAAGAATATCGTCAATGAACATTATCACAAAGGAGTCGAGGAAAGGCTTGAAAACCCAATTCATAAGATCGATGAAAGCCGTTGGGGCGTTTGTTAGCCCAAAAGACATCACCAGAAATTCAAAATTCCCATACCGGGTCCTAAAAGCTATTTTCGGAATATCCTGCTCCCTGATCTTCAATTGGCGATACCCGGATCGTAAATCAATTTTGGAGAAGTATTTAGCAACCTGTAACTGATCAAACAAATCATCTATTCTTGGTAGTGAGTATTTGTTTTTGATTGTGACCTTGTTGAGCTGTCGGTAGTCAATACACATCCTCAGTGACCCATTTTTCTTCCTCACAAAGAGAACCAGTGCGCCCCATGGCGACAGTTGGATGAATCCTTTTTCTAACAAATCCTTCAACTGTTCCTTTAGTTCCTTCAATTCTGCTGGTGCCATTCTATAGGGCAGAATAGATATAAGTTGCATGCTTGACATCACATCAATCCTAAAATCAATCTCCCTGTCTGGTGGAATCCCAATGAGCTCATTAGGAAAGACCTCCGAAAATTCATTCACAACTGGCACATATTCGAGTGTAGGTGCCTCAGCAGTGGTGTCCGTAACCCGGACCAAATGATAGATACACCCCTTGTTAATCATTTTCGTGGCCTTGAAGTAAGAAATAAACCTACCTTTTGGCATCACGTTATCCCCCTTCCACTCAAACACTGGCTCACTAGGAAATTCAAACCTCACAGTTCTAGTTCGGCAGTCGAGCTTAGCAAAACATGAATAGAGCCAATCCATTCCCATAATTACATCAAAATCAACCATCCCCAATTCAATGAGATCGTCCACGGTGTCCCGACCACGCACCGTGACAACACAACCCCTATAAACTCGTGCGGCCACAATAGACTCGCCAACTGGAGTATATACAGAGAATGGCTCAGGAAGCTGTTCCGGTTCTATCCCAAATTTCATAGCAACAAAAGGGGTAACATAGGACAAGGTGGAACCGGGATCAATAAGAGCATATACATCATGAGTTTGGACAGTCAATATACCTGTGACGACATCTGGAGAAGCCTCTGCACTCTGGCGACCACTCATCGCATAGAAACGGTTGGGTCCTCCTAAACTCTGCGCACCACCCCTAGCTGCACCACGCCCTGCTGGTGCTGTTATGCCTCGAGCTGGAGGGGGTGCTGAAGATGTAGCAGCTGCAGAATTGGATGGCTATGTTGTGCCCATGCCCGCACCCTGGAGGGATGAATGACATTCCCTATGAATATGACCCCTCAATCCGCACCCGTAACATATAGGTAAGTCCATATAGCAGATCCTCGAGTGCATCTTCCCACACCTGGGGCATGGAGGCCTTCACTGCTGCGGGAATCTCCCTCCCGATCGGCCCTGATGGTGGGGTCCCCTGCTGCCATAATTGGGCCTGAAGTGACTCCCTTGCTACTGACTGTGCCCTGTTGGCTGTGCACTGGTTGAAGACTGAGCATGAGACTGGGTTGGCCCTGATGACCCTCCCCTGAAAACTGATTTTCCCCTACCAAATGACTCTTCAAAGTTGCCCGCGGACCAGGCCTTGCTAGTACCCTATCGCTCCCTCCTGTTCTTCAACTTGCGGCCCTCTGTAGCTTGAGAAAATGCTACCATTTCCCCATAGTTCATGTCTGAATTCAAGGCAGCTATAGCGACCTTATTGATAACTAAGAGGCTAAGGCCTTTCACAAACCAGCGCACTCTAGCCTCCATAGTAGGCAACATGAGAATGGCACATTTTGACACTCGCGCGAACTGCACGTGATACTCCCACACACTCCTACTCCCTTGCTTAAGATTCTCAAATTCTGCGGCACGGGCTGCCCTAGTCTCGACAGGTAAGAAATGGTCCATAAAGGCATCTGCAAACTCACTCCATCTCGCTGGAGGGCTCCCCTCCTCCCGAGAGTCCTCGCAAAGCTCAAACCAAGAATATGCCACCCCCTTCAGGCGGTAGGCGGCCAACTCTACTCCCTCTGTATCAGTATCGCGCATAACCCGAAGAGTCTTATGCATCTCATCAATGAAGTCCTGTGGGTCCTCCTCGAGATTTACACCTATGAACACCGGAGAATCCAACTGCAGAAATCCGTTCACCCTAGAACTAGTAGAATCCCCTTGCTAGCTAGAAGATGTGGGTGCAACATTCAACCTTTGGGCCTGAGAAGCCATAATCTGAGTCAGCATCTGAATAGCTCCCCTAAGATCCCCATCAGAAATACCAGAGCTGGAAGCTGAGGCTGCAGGTGGAATCAGAATGCCAGGTAGAGGAACCGTCACACTCTCAGTAGGTGTAGGAACTGGTGTGGCCTAGGCCTGTGTAGTGGAATCGGATAGTGTAGCAGTTGGGGGAATATCCTTATCCCTCGGCTGTTCACCCGCTTCATCATATAAAGGGTCAACTGTCACTTCTAAGGCGGCGTTGGCTCCTTGGCCAGTTCTTGCTCTCTTCTTAGGTGCCATATACTAAAAGTTAAAGGAATGCACGATTTAGAGGGGGAACAGTTGCACATTTAGTTTCATCGCACGATCCAGAATATCAACGGATTATTCCTAAATGTCCAAGTAGCCTCCAACTTATAGATATGGTCGAAAACACGCCGATAAGAAGGACTCTACCAGACACGGCTCTGAGACATCCTAGGACACATTAGAAATTAGGCTCTGATACCAAGTTTGTCACGCCCAACCTCGGGAAGCGTGGCCGGCGCACAACCGAGTGAACCCGGTCGAGCAAGCCTAATAAATACTTTCTACCCATAACCTATGATCAAGAAAAGACATGATTTCATAAATTATACAGTAGGAGTCTCAAAATACACGTTTCTTATAGTTCAAGTGGAACAAGTGATCAAATGCAACATGAACTGTTTAACATTCCCAACACACAAATACAACACACACAGTGTCTACGGAGCCTCTAAAGATATAAAAGAGAGTAAAGATGGTGCCGGCAACAAGGCCCCGACTATACATCAAAAAAGTGACCATAATATAAACACAAGGTACAATACATGACCCCGGAATAAAGTAGGGCTAACCGAGTCCGCTGACAAGAGGATGCAGCACTATCTGAGATCTGCACTGCCTGCTATGTAACCACTTGCATCCATTTAAAGATGCAGCGCCCCTTGCAAAAGGGACATTAGTACCGTCAAATAGCACTAGTATGTATAGCTAAACACAAACTCAATAGAATGAATAATAATACAAGAGTAACAGTCAAGAATTCAATAAAGGCTTCAAATAAATAACAAAACAACAAGTTAAGGATCATATACATTTTCAAGCCAATTTCCATATTACTAGGTTGGGTGACCTTTAGTACCGATGTTCCACGATTTATATTACCTCCATGTTCTTACACGGAGTCCGATCTTGACCCGATCGGCTAGGTCGCCTCATTGGAGACATTACAACAATCCCATTAACAATACCACTGTATTCTTACACGGAGTCCGATTTCGGCCCGATCAGCTAGGCCATCTCGTTGGAGACATTACCACAATTGCATTCACAATACCACTGTGTTCTTACATGGAGTCTGATCTCAGCCCGATCGGCTAGGCCATCTCGTTTGAGACATTACCTTGTTCAGTCAATCATCTCACATCGTACTTCTTTCATGTACTTTCAATTCATTGACACTAGTGAATACGATTACAAAGTCATTCTTGGTACTTGGCCATATTTCATAGTTCCAGAACCTTTTTCCCACATTCAATATCATTATCAAAATCAATAAGGCTCTCTATTCAAGGCATTAAATTCACGTATGAGCTGTTTGGGAATCTTAGGCGCATAGAGGCTTTTCATACAATTTGGCATAACAACCTTTATTTCAATCTTGACATGAAGTCTTAACATCCCTAACACATATTCCACATTTTGAACATATACTCAAATGGAAAGATGACATGATGAAGCATTTAGCATAAACATTGGACTTACCTCCTTCAACACAAATATGTTAAAAGTCATCAATTCTATAATGTTCACGAACTTACTCTGATTACATGAACATTGTGGGATTCGTTTCTAAGAAGAAGGGGGTTTAGCCAATATACCTCAATTGAGCTTCTTAGAACTCTAAGATGTTCCGGAATATTAGCAACTTCAATCTATTTAAGCAATATAAAACATTTAACCAAAATATTAGGAGGATGAACATGGTTTTAGCTCATTTGAGCGTTCTATCAAACACTAGGTGTGCATCAATGTTTTAAGGCTCTTTTATGGAAGATTACATCATTTCCCAACCCACTCTCTGCCAGTATTAGCTCACAATCTTCCCACATACTACAAGGATACATGCATACAAGGTAAGCACTCCTATCCCCATGAATTACCTTACTAATGGCCCAGTCTAGTTACACTTTGAAAGTAAGAGTTTGAGTGATAGAATCTTACCTCTTAGGAAGAAGACTTAGGTGCCTTTCTTGATAATATTCAAGATTTAAGTGAGAATTGAAGAACAACCTGATGAGGATTACTTCTTCCTCTAGGACCCCCCCTCTCTCTCACTCTAGAAATATCAGAAAATATGCTCAAAATGGTCCATGAGGGTGTGTTTTAATGAAATAGGGTTGGGTTTAAGAACACAAAAATGATGTTCCGGAGCAGGTTCTGCGATCGCATATGCAATCGCATAACCAATATGCGGACCGCATGTCGGTCGCATAATTGCATACCAAAATGGCAAAAAACAATTGTTCGTGTCTTCGGTCACTATGCGGCCCGCATAATTGTTCTGCGGTCGCATAATGCACCACAGAACAGTTATGCGGTCGCATAGTCGACTGCATAATTGCTCCCAGACTGACCCAAAAACTGCCTCACTCTGCGGCCATTATGCGGTCCGCAGAGTGATTCTGCGGTCGCATAATGCACCACAGAACAGTTATGCGGTCGCATAGTCGACTGCATAATTGCTCCCAGACTGACCCAAAAACTGCCTCACTCTGCGGCCATTATGCGGTCCGCAGAGTGATTCTGCGGTCGCATAATGCACCACAGAACAGTTATGCGGTCGCATAGTCGACTGCATAATTGCTCCCAGACTGACCCAAAAACTGCCTCACTCTGCGGCCATTATGCGGTCCGCAGAGTGATTCTGCGGTCGCATAATGCACCACAGAACAGTTATGCGGTCGCATAGTCGACTGCATAATTGCTCCCAGACTGACCCAAAAACTGCCTCACTCTGCGGCCATTATGCGGTCCGCAGAGTGATTCTGCGGTCGCATAATGGACCGCAGAAATGCGTAATTCTGCCAAACATTTTCCTTTACTTTTCGATGCATTGTTCAACCAAAAAAGTCCGAACCACGGCTCGCAAGCTCGCCCCAAAGAATTTCTATAATACACAACATGTAAAACCAATTCGGTACCATGAAATATTATTAACATTATTTTGCAAAATTTTACAGGGCCTTACACCAGATATGGTCATTATGAATTTCTAGTGATGTCCTTCGGTTTAACTAACGCCCCGGCAGCGTTTATGGATTTGATGAACAGGGTATTCAGGCCATATATTGATTCGTTTGTCATTGTCTTCATTGATGACATTTGATTTACTCGCACAGTAAGGAGGAGAACGAGCAGCATATGAAAGTAGTGCTTCAGACGTTACGGGAACAAAAGCTATATGCTAAGTTCTCCAAATATGAGTTCTGGTTGGAGTCTGTAGCATTTTTGGTGCATATTGTATCGGGCGAGGGCATTAAGGTTGATCCCAAAAAGATTGAGGCAGTTCAGAATTGGCATCGTCCCACTTCGGTGACTGAGATCAGGAGTTTTCTAGGTTTAGCAGGTTATTATCGTCGGTTCATGGAAGGTTTTTCATCTATTGCAACACCTTTGACCAAATTAACCTAGAAGGGTGCTCCGTTCCGATGGTGTGATGATTGTGAGGTGAGCTTTCAGAAGCTCAAGACAGCATTGACTACAGCACCAGTGTTAGTGTTGCCTTCTGGTTCGGGGATGTATAAAGTGTATTATGATGCTTCACGCATTGGCTTGGGTTGTGTATTGATTCAAGAAGTGCGAGTTATTGCATATGCTTCACGTCAGCTGAAGCCCCACGATAAGAATTATCCAGTGCATGTTTTGGAGTTAGTTGCGATTGTTCACGCTCTTAATATTTGGAGGCATTATCTTTATGGGGTGTCTTGTGAAGTTTACACTGATAATCACAGTTTGCAGCATTTGTTCAAGCAGAGGGACCTAAATCTGAGATAATACAGATGGCTTGAGTTACTAAAGGATTATGATATTACTATCATGTATCATCCGGACAAAGCAAATGTGGTTGCAAATGCCTTGAGTAGAAAGGCAGAGAGTATGGGTAGTTTGGCTTTCATTTCAGCAGAGGAGAGGCCACTAGCTTCAGATATTCAGTCCTTGGCCAACAGACTTGTGCGACTGGATATTTCAGAGCCCAACCGGGTTCTTGCATGTGTTGTAGCTCAATCTTCACTATTTGAACAGATCAAGGCTCGCCAATATGATGATCCACACTTAATGGTTTTTCGAGAAACGGTACTACGGGGTAGTGCCAAGGAAGTTACTATTAGATCGGATGGTGTTCTGCGACTTCAGGATCGTCTATGTGTTCCTAATGTGGATGGACTAAGGAAAATTATCCTAGAGGAAGCACACAGTTCTCGGTATTCTATTCATCCAGGCGCTACGAAGATGTATCTTGATTTGAGATAGCATTATTGGTAGAGACGAATGAAAAAGGACATAGTTGAGTATGTGGCTAGATGTCTAAATTGTCAGCAAGTTAAATATGAGCACCAGAGGTTAGGTGGCCTACTTCAGCAGATGACTATACCGGAGTGGAAATGGGAACGCATTACTATGGACTTTGTAGTTGGGTTTCCGCGAACCTTGCGGAAGTTCAATGCAGTTTGGGTCATTGTTGACAGGTTGACTAAGTCGGCACATTTTATTCCGGTAGTGACTATGTATACTTCAGAGAGGTTGGCCTAAATTTATATTCAGGAGATAGTTCGGTTGCACGGTGTGCCAATTTCCATCATATCAGATAGAGGTCCTCAGTTTACTTCACATTTCTGGAGAGCAGTACAGAGTGAGTTGGGGACCCATGTAGAGCTCAGCACAGTCTTTCATTCGCAAACCGACGGGTAGTCAAAACGGACAATTCAGATTTTGGAGGATATTCTCAGGGCATGTATGATTGACTTTGGAGATTAGTGGGATCGTTTTTTGCCTTTGGCCGAGTTTGCTTACAATGACAGTTACCAATCCAGTATTGAGATGGCTCTATTTGAGGCTTTATATGGTCGACGATGTCGTTCGCCCATCAGATGGTTTGAGCCCGATGATGCTACATTATATGGTACTGATTTGGTGAAAGATGCCTTGGAAAAGGTAAAGTTGATTCAGGAGAGATTTCGTACAGCACAGTCCAGACAGAAGAGTTACGCAGATCAGAAAGTGCTTGATTTATCCTTTATGATGGGTGAAAAAGTTCTCTTGTAGTTTTCGCCGATGAAGGGAATTATGAGATTTGGGGAAAAGGGGAAATTAAGCCCAAGGTTTATAGGCCCATTTGAGGTTTGAGACGAGTTGGGGAGGTTGCTTATGAGCTTGCATTGCCTCCCAGTCTATCGGGAGTTCATCCGATTTTCCATGTATCTATGCTCCTGAAGTATCATGCTGACCTATCACATGTGTTATACTTCAGCACGGTTCAACTAGATAATAGTTTGGGCTATGAATAAGAACCAGTGGCCATTGTTGATAAACAGGTTTGCCAGTTGAGGTCCATGAGGATTTCTGTAGTAAAAGTCCAGTGGAGGGGCCAACCAATCGAGAAAGCAACTTGGGAGGTCGAGGAAAACATGCGAAGCAGATATCCACACTTATTCAGCACTCCATGTACAATTCTAAACTCGTTCGAGGACGAACATTTGTTTAAAACGTGGAGAATGTAATGACCCAACCGATCATTTTGACTTTTAGAATCCCGTTCCCCTAAATAAAACTCCCTGTATGTGCTTTTATTAATTTATTACTTGCGGGGATGGTTGGTTCGGGATTTGGGAGTGTTTGGGTTGAAATAGGAACACTTGGTTCCTTAAGTTGGCCTTAGAATGTTAAGTTTGACTTCGGTCAACATTTTTGAGAAAACGACCCCGGAATCGGGATTTGATGGTTCCAATAGCTCCGTATGGTGATTTTTGGACTTAGGAGCGTGTTCGGAATTTTATTTGGAAGTCCGTAGTTACATTAGGCTTGAAATGGCTAAAACAAGAATTTAAGTTTGGAAGTTTGACCGGGGAGTTGACTTTTTGATATCGGGTCCAAAATCCAGTTTCAAAAATTTCCATAGCTCTGTTATGTCATTTATGACTTGTGTGCAAAATTTGAGGTCAATCGGACTTGATTTGATAGGTTTCGGTACTGAATGTAGAAGTTGAAAATCTTAAGTTTCATTAAGCTTGAATTGGAGGATGATTCGTGGTTTTAGCATTGTTTAGTGTGATTTGAGGGTTCGACTAAGTTCGTATGATATTTTGGGATTTGTTGGTGAATTAGGTTGAGGTCCCGAGGGGCTCGAGTGAGTTTCGGACGGCTAACGGATCACTTTTGACTTTTGGGAGACTATTGATAGCTGCTGGTATTTTTCTTCTGCTTTCCTTATACGCGATCGCGTAAGCTGGTCTGCGATCGCGTAGTGTAAATTGGACAGAGGCGACTTTGTTCTACGCGATCGCGTGAGATAGTCTGCGATCACGTAGGCTTGTTTGAGGCAGTGATTTTTTTGTTCTTCGCAATCACGTGAATAGGGCTGGGATCGCATAGGCGTGGGAATTTGGTATTCTCGACCGCATGGAGGAGGTCGTGTTCGTGTGGAGGAGGTCGCGTTCGTGTATAGTAAGTGGAGCAGCAGGGAAGGACACGCATTTGTGCTTCGCGATCGCGTGAAATGGTTTGCGATCACGTGGGCCTGTAGGTTTGAACTTCGCGATCACGTGGCATTGTTTGCAATCGCGTAAGGTTATTTTCTGGGCAGTAAAATTTGTGCTACGCGATCGCGTGAGGAAGTTCGCGATCGCGTAGAAGAAATCACTGGGCAGAGAGTTTAAGTTCTGAAAATGGGATTTTCCATTTGTAACGATTTGGAGCTCGGATTTAGACAATATTTGGGAGATTTTTAGAGAAAACAACGGGGTAAGTGTTCTTAACTCAATATTGGTTAAATTATCCGAATCTATCACTGTTTTTATCATTTAATTAGTGAATTGAGTTGGAAAAGTTTGAAAACTCTCTTGGTTAGATTTGAGGATTTGAGGGCCGAATTGTTATCGAAATTTAGTGATTATGGTATGGGTAGACTCGTGGTTGAGTGGGCGTTCATATTTCGTAACTTTTGCCGGATTCCGATAAGTGGGTCCCACAGAAATATTTTGAATTAATTTTGGATTTTCATTGAAATATATAGTATTTTCTTATAGAATTGATTCCTATAAATTTTAGTTGTTGTATCGAATTACTTTGGCTAGATTCGAGCCAGACAGAGTTGGATAATCGTGGAAAAGGCCTTCTAGTGGATTAAATTAGAGCAAATTGAGGTAAGTCTCTTGTCTAATCTTGTGAGGGAAAATTACCCCATAGGTAATTAAATTAATAATTATTGCTAATTGTGGGGGCTACGTACGCACGAGGTGACGAGAGTCCGTACGTAGCAACTATTAATGTTAAAGTCCGGGTAGTTTAGGACTCAAAGCATGAATTACTTGTGTAAATTGTATACGTTATTTAATTAAATTATTTGTTATATATTGTAAATTGTTAGAGAAATTATTAAAAGGTGAAAATCTCATATGCTTAATTTTCTGTTTAAATTAATTAATTGTTAAAGAAATTGTTCATCCTCTCGAATTGATCTTATAATAAATATACTCTCCTTCCGGAAGTACATAAGAAAAAGTCCTCCTTTCGTGTGGAGCGGACCGAACACCTCGGCAGGATAGATGCATCTATGGATCGTACCGCACGTCCCTCGGCATTGTACACGACACTCTAGATCGGGTCGTACGACCTCGGCAGAAATCATGCCTAATAATGATAATTATACGATACCTTGGAATTTCAATTGCAGTTTGTAAATTTAATTAATAGTTTGGAAATTATTGCATTTGAAGGAATTTAATTATTTTTACTGGTTAAATAAATTATTGTTAACTCTGTGAATCATGTAGATCTAGATATTCTAGTTTTATTTCAATTATTATTATTGACCCATAGTGAGTGTCAAAGTCGGCCATCTCATCTCTACCTCTTCGAGATTAGGCTCGATACTTACTGGGTACACGTTGTTTACGTACTCTTGCTATACTTGCTGCACTTTTTGTGTAGGATCTGAGACAGGTACTAGTGGAGAACCTATCATCGCACACCCACGTTATCCAGAGGCGTAGTGGTGAGCTGCCTTTCTGAGCCGTTCTGCAGCTACCAGTGTCTCTTCTTGTATTTGTATTCTATCTATTTTATTTCAGACAGTATTTGAAGTTTGTATAATCTACTAGATGCTCATACACTTGTGACACCGGGTCTTGGCACACACACTAGTAGAATGTTTGGATTTAAATTTTGTTCTTGGTTTTTTTAATTTACTAAATTCCTGCAATTAAGAAGAGTTTAATTACTCAGTTAATTTTAAAAGAATTTAATATGGGTGTAAATTTCTAATTGGCTTGCCTAGCTGTAGTGTTGGGCGCCATCATGACCGATAGGTGAAATTGGGTCGTGACGGGAAGGTTTTACAGTCTGAACCAAAACACTCAGCACCATTATCAGTCCTGAACATTTTAATAGTTTTGTCAAACTGTACATGCACCATTTTAACAACTTCAAGAGAATCAGTGTATCACTTTTCAACTTCATCAAGAAAACTCAAATCATCTTAGAATGATCATCAACAAGTGTTAAGAAATATCTGTGTCCATTATTAGTAGGCACTTTATATTGGCCCCAAATGTCTACATGCACTAGTTGAAAGATAGATTTTGCTCTACTATTGCTAAGTTGGAAAGGTCTCCTAGTTTGTCTTGCTAAAGGACAAACAGTAAAATTATTGAAATTGCAATTAGTAGATATCTTGTCCTTCAAGGAGGCTATCTTCTTTATGACTCTAGCTGGCACATGCCCAAATCTCCTGTGCCATACATGACTGTCTTCAACTTTATCCTTTGCCAAACAACTGCTGATTTGCTGTGTGACTTTGTTCCTATTTGAACCATCTGGGAGTAAGAGGTATAGGCCACATTTTTCCTTACCAATCCCCTTCACTCTCCCAGTGCATAGGTCCTGGAACACACAGAATGATGGAAAGAAAAACATTGATTAATGTAACTCCTTAGTTAGCTTCAAGACTGATAATAAGTTGTACTTGAAATCAGGCACATACAGAACATTTTGAATTAAATCACCACCAGTTATAGTGCATTTTCCTTGGAAAGCAACTGGAGTTGATTTACCATTTGAAGATGGACATTACCCTTCTTAAAATCAGGTAAACTAGTTACATCAGTCAACGAATTAACATTAGAGGTCATGTGATTTCTTGCCCCAGTATCAATGATCCAGGAGGTTTTAAAATTTTGCGTTAACTGTGTATTAACATTACCTGCCAACAATTGTGAATTAGCATTACCTGCCATATTTAGTGCAAAACCTTCTCCTTTGTCCTGATTCAGCAACCTTAATATCTAATTGTATTGCTCATCCGTGAAATAGTTATGCATACCCTGATTTGGTCCACGATTATTTGCTTTTGTATCAGCTTGAGCTTCATCATCCTTCACAGAGAAGTTATCATTCATGGCTGCATTTGCTAGTCGATATTCGTGCTTCTTCTTTCCTTTATAACCAAATGGATATCTACCAGTGTCACGACCCAAAATCCTAACCTATCGTGATGGCGCCTATCTCAATACTAGGCAAACCGACAACATCAATAACCCATGATTTCTTTTAAGTTTGAAAAACATAATGTTTAATACAATACCAAAAATCGAGCAAATTCTGATATAACACTCCCAAAACCTGGTGTCACTGAGTACATGAGCAATCTAATATGGATACAAGTCAAAAGAAAATGGTCTATAATAGTCTAAGACCAAATACAATAAACAAGGAGATAGGGAAGGAAAGACAAGGTATGCAAAACACGGCAGCTGCCCCGGAATCTCCGAAAAATCAACTGTGCGAGAAAATCAACACCCGCTATGTCCAGAAGCACCTGGATCTGCACATGAAGTGCAGGGTGTATTATGAGTACAACCAACTCAGCAGGTAACAATAAGAAATAAGGAATTGAAGATAGTGACGAACTACACAGTTATAGTTCATTTTCAGTAATTCCAACAGAGAATAGACATGCTTTCAAATCCAGCAGTTTAAGTCAAATCAATTTGTACAGTTCAAGTTCATGTAATCTAGATAAAAAATCTTTCAGACGATTTCACAACAATAACAAATAGCAACTAAGTGCAACAACAAATGAAAAACAAGTACAGCCTCTCAAGGCAACAATCACTGCAATCGTCACAACAACTCAACCACTCGGCTCTCAGCCCTCAGCACTCACACTCAATGGGTACCCGCACTCACTGGGGGTGTACAGACGCCAGAGGGGCTCCTACAGCCCAAGCGCCATAATCTGCACGGACAACTCACGTGCTTTTATATCTTACACGGACAACTCACGTGCCATAATATCTTTACCTCACCGACAGGCCCTCGGCCTTACTCAGTCCTCAACCTCTCTAGTCTCTCGGACTCTCAGAAATCACAAAGATCAGCCCAAACAAAGATAACATAGTGTTTCAACAAATATCCAGAAAGACTGAGGTATAATACGCAAGAAAACTCATGACTGAGTACAAGACAACAATTAGCAAATAATTCAACAATTACGTGACCTCTGCAGGTCCCAACAGTACTATAACATAGCCTAAGCATGATTTATAGTCAAATTTCTTCAACACATAAAGAGCATATAGCTAACAATAAATTATTCAACTATACAGTTTCCACGGGACGGACCAAGTCACAATCCCCTCGGTGCACGCCCACACGCCCGTCACCTAGCATGTGCGTCACCTCCAAAATAATCACACGACACAAAATTCCGGGGTTTCATACCCTCAGGACCAAATTTAAAACTATTACTTACCTCAAGCAGTGAAATTCTTATTCTGCAATGTCCTTTCCTCGTGAATTGGCCTCCAAACTCCTCGAATCTAGTCATAAATAATTCCTTTCAGTCAAAAATATTTATTGGAATTAATTCCATAAGAAAATGCTAATTTTCCATAAAAATCCGAAATTTAGCTCAAAAATCGCCTGTGGGGGCCACGTCTCAGAACTCAACAAAAGTTACAAAATCAGGAAGCCTATTCAACCACGAGTCTAACCATACCAATTTTATCAAAATCCAGCACCAACTCGACCCTCAAATCTTCAATTTAGACCAAGAGGGTTTTCAAACTTTTCCCACTTAATTCGCCAACTAAATGATAAAAACAACCATGGATTCGGGTAATTTAACCAATATTAAGTTAAGAACACTTACCCCGTTGTTTTCCTTGAAAAACTCCCGAAAATCGCCTCTTCCCGAGCTCCAATCCGTCAAAAACTGAAAATGGGACAAAGTCCCATTTTCAGAACTTAAACTCTCTGCCCAGACATTTGCTCAGCCAGATTTAACTCTACGCGATCGCGGACATTCCCACACGATCGTGATGCATAACATCACAGGCCTACGTGATCGCGGACCTAACCACACGATCGCGAACCTAACCACGCGATCGCGAAGCACAAACACGTGATTTTCATTTCTGCCCCATTTCCTCTATGCGAACGCGACCTTCTTCACGCGTTCGCGAATAACAAACTCACATAGCTACGCGATCGCGTCCCGCTTCACGCGATCGCGAAGCACAAACACGTGATTTTCATTTCTGCCCCATTTCCTCTATGCGAACGCGACCTTCTTCACGCGTTCGCGAATAACAAACTCACATAGCTACGCGATCGCGTCCCGCTTCACGCGATCGCGAAGCATAAAATATCACTGCCTCAAATTAACCCTACGTGATTGCAGATATCCCCACATGATCGCGTAAAACAAAATCCTCCACTGACCAACTAAGCCTACGCGATCGCAGACATATTCACGCGATCGCGTGAAGGAAAAACAACATCAGATATCAGAAAATTCCATCAGCTATTCAAGTCCAAATTGTTTTGATCTGTTAACCATCCAAAACTTACCCGAGCCCCTCGGACCTCAACCAAATATATCAACAAGTCCTAAAACATCATACGAACTTAGTCGAACACTCAAATCACCCCAAACAACGCTAAATCCATGAATTACACCCCAATTCAAGCCTAATGAACTTTGAAATTTCTAATTTCTACAAATGACTCCAGAACCTATCAAATCACGTCCGATTGATCTTAAACTTTGCACACAAGTCATAAATGACATAACAAAGGTATTCAAATTTTCAGAATTGGATTCCGACCCCGATATCAAAAAGTCAACCCCCCGGTCAAA
Source organism: Nicotiana otophora (assembly GCA_000715115.1). NCBI lineage: Eukaryota > Viridiplantae > Streptophyta > Magnoliopsida > Solanales > Solanaceae > Nicotiana > Nicotiana otophora. Next base: position 138,877 of record AWOL01S0083326.1, on the reverse strand, counting down.
CTTCCCAAAAATTAAACTTTCGACATTTCAAGCCTAATTCCATTACGGACCTCCAAATAATTTTCTGGAAAAGCTCCGAAGTCCAAAATCACCATACAGAGCTATTGGAATCATCATAATTCAAATTCGAGGTCTTTTATGCATAGGTCCACATCCGGTCAACTTTTCTAACTTACATTTTCAATTATGAGAGTAAGTGTCTCATTTCATTTTGAATTCCTTCCTGACCCGAACCAACTAACCCGGTAAGTCATAAAATAACTATAAAGTATAAATTGAGTAGTAAATGGGGGAACAGGGTTATAATACTCAAAACGACTGGCCGGGTCATTATATTCTCCCCCTCTTAAACAAACGTTCATCCTCGAACGGATTTAGAACAATACCTGGAGTCTCAAATAAGTGTGGATATTTGCTCCGCATCTCCTACTCAATCTCCCAAGTAGCTTCTCCGGCTGACTGACCTCTCCATTGTACCTTCACTGATACTATGTTCTTTGACCTCCGCTTTCGAACCTGTCGGTCTAAAAAAGCCACCGGCTCCATATCATAAGTCAAATTATCGTTCAGTTGTACTGTACTGAAATCCATAATATGAGACGGATCCCCGACATACTTTCAGAACATGGATACATGGAACAATGGATGAATACCTGATAGACTAGGTGGCAAAGCAAGTTCATAAGCCACCTCTCCAATTTTCTTAAGTATCTCAAAAGGCCCAATATACCGAGGGCTCAACTTGCCTTTCTTCCTGAACCTCAACACATCCTTCATGGGTGAAATCTTGAGCAGAACCTTCCCCCCAACCATGTAAGTAACATCACGGACCTTCATGTCGGCATAACTCTTCTGTCTAAACTGCGCCCTGCGAAGCCGTTACTAAATCACTTTGACCTTTTCTAAAGAATCCTGAACCAAGTCAGTACCCAATATTCTCACCTCACCCGGCTCAAACCAACCCACCGAGACCGACACCGTCTCCCATATAAAGCTTCATACGGAGCCATCTGAATGCTTGACTGGTAGCTATTATTGTAAGCAAACTCCGCGAGTGGCAGAAATTGATCCCAAGAACCCCCAAAATCAATGACACAAGCGCGTAGCATATCCTCCAATATCTGAATAGTGCGCTCAGACTGTCGGTCCGTCTGAGGGTGAAATGTTATACTCAACTGAACTTGTGTGCCCAATTCTCGCTGCACTGCTTTCCAAAACTGTGATATAAACTTCGTGCCCCGATCTGAAATGATGGACACTGGCACACCGTGTAGGCGAACAATCTCGTGAATATAAATCCCAGCCAACCACTCCGAAGAATAATTAGTACCAACTGGAATAAAATGCGCAGATTTGGTCAACCGATCTACTTTCACCCAAACAACATCAAACTTTCTCAAAGTCCGTGGGAGCCCAACTGCGAAGTCCATGGTAATATGCTCCCACTTCTACTCCGGAATTTCAAGTCTCTGAAGCAATCCTCCAGGCCTCTGATGTTCATACTTTACCTGTTGACAATTTAGACACCGAGCTACAAACCCAACTATATCTTTCTTCATTCGCCTCCACCAATACTGCTGCCTCAAATCCTGATACATCTTCGCGGTGCCTGGATGAATAGAGTACAGTGAACTATGATCTTCCTAGAGAATCAGCTCATGCAAACTATCTACATTAGGCATACATAGCCTGCCCTGTATCCGTAATACACAGTCATCCCTAATAGTGACTTCCTTGGCATCACTGTGCTGAACCGTGTCCTTAAGGACAAGCAGATGTGGATCATCATACTGGCGCTCTCTGATGTGATCATATAAAGAAAACCGAGAAACCACACAGGCCAAAACTCGATTCGGCTAGGAAACATCCAATCTAACAAACTGGTTGGCCAAGGCCTGAACATCCAATGCTAAAGTCCTCTTTGCTACCGGTAAGTATGCTAAGCTGCCCAATCTCTCCGCCTTACGACTCAAGGCATCGGCCACCACATTGGCCTTTCCGGGATGATAGAGAATGGTAATGTCATAATGCTTACTCTAACCACCTTCGCTGCCGCAAATTAAGATCCTTCTATTTAAACAAATGTTGTAGACTCCGATGGTCGGTATATACCTCACACTGGACACCGTACAAGTAATGCCGCCAAATTTTTAGGGCATGAACAATAGCTGCTTACTCAAGATCGTGGACTGGATTATTCTTATCATGTACCTTTAATTGTCTGGACGCATAGGCAATCACCTTACCATCTTGCATCAGCACTGCGCCGAGACCAATACGCGGACGCATCACAATACACAGTATAAGACTCTGAACCTGTAGGCAACACCAATACTAGAGCTGTAGTCAAAGCTGTTTTGAGCTTCTGAAAGCTCTCTTCACACTCATCTGACCACCTGAACGGAGCACCTTTCTGGGTCAATTTAGTCATAGGCGATGCAATATACGAGAATCGTTCACAAAACGACGATAATAACTGGCCAAGACGAGAAAACTCTAAATCTCAGTAACTGACGATGGTTTGGGTTAACTCTGAACTGCCTCTATTTTCTTCGGATCTACCTTAATTCCTTCATCGGACACTATATGTCCCAAGAATTCCACCGAACTAAGCCAGAACTCACACTTAGAGAATTTTGCATAAAGTCTCTCCTCTCTCTGCCTCTGTAATACAATACCCAAGTGTTGTGCATGCTCCTCCTGGCTACGTGAGTACATCAGAATATCATCAATAAATACTACGACAAATAAATCAAGATATGGCTGGAACAAATTATTCATCAAATGCATAAATGCTGCTGGGACATTGGTTAGCCCAAAAAACATCACAAGAAATTTGTAGTGGCCATAACAAGTTCTGAATACCGTCTTTAGAATATTCGAATCCTGAATTTTCAACTGGTGATACCCAGATCTCAAATCAATTTTAGAGAACACCCTCGCTCCTTGAAACTGGTCAAATAAGTCATCAATACGCGGCAAAGGATATTTGTTCTTGATTGTCACTTTGTTCAACTGCCTATAATCAATGCACATCCGCATAGTACCATCTTTCTTTTTCACAAACAGAACCGGTGCAACCCAAGGTCACACACTAGGCCTAATAATCCCTTTTTCAAGGAGTTCCTGAAGTTGCTCTTTCAATTATTTTTACTCAGCTGGTGACATATGATACGGATGAATAGAAATGGGCTGAGTGCCCTGCACCAAGTCAATACCGAAATCAATATCCCTATTAGGTGGCATACCCGGTAGGTCTACAGGAAATACATCAGGAAAGTCTCGCACGACCGGTACTAAATCAATAATAGGAGTATCAGCATCAACATCTCTCACAAAGGCCAAATATGACAGGCATCTCTTTCTAACCATACGTTGGGCCTTCAAATAAGAAATTACCCTGCTAGGAACAAAATCTAGAGAACCTCTCCATTCAATCTTTGGCAACCCCGGCATCGTCAACGTCACAATTTTTGCGTGATAGTCCAGAATAGTATGACATGGAGACAACCAATCCATACCCAGGATTACATCGAAATCAACCATACCGAATAATAAGAGATCAACTCTAGCCTCCAGTTCCCCAATACTTACCACAGACGACCGATACACACGGTCCACAGTAATAATATCGCCCACTGATATAGATACACAAACAGGTGAAACTAAAGACTCATAGGGCATACCCAGATAATGAGCAAAATATGATGATACATATGAATAAGTGGAACCAGGGTCAAATAATATAGAAGCCTCCCTGTGGCATACTGAAACAATACCTGTGATCACTGCATATGAGGCAACAACATCTGGCCTGGCAGGAAAAGCATAGAATCGGGCATGACCGGTCTCCCCCACTTGGGCAACCCTTAGCTGTCTGACCCCCACCCCGAGCTAGTTGGACGGGTGATATAACTGCTGGTGCTGGTACTGTTGGTCGAGAACTCCGCTGCAGAGCCCCACTCAACAACCTAGGACAATCTCTCTTGAAATGACCCAATTCTCCGCACTCGAAATAACCCCTCCTCTAATGGAACTGTTGCTCCTGATAACCCGAAGAATTACCTGTAGAAGCCTGAGAGGACGAGGCATGATGAGAACTCTGCGCTAGTAGTGCACTGAATGAAGACTGGCCTGAGTGAGCACTGTAAGAACCGTGGCTAGCTGATGCACCACGATAAGCTAGACGACCCGTGTGAGCGTGTCTGTAAGAACGACCCCTACCGCGGTAAAACTGACCCCCTGAAGGAACACCGCTGAAATCACCTGAAGCACGAGGCCTCTTAGCCTCCCTCTCAACCCGCTCCTGGCTGCGAACCATCTCAATATGACGAGCAATGTCGTTAACCTTGTCGAAAGTAGCACCAGACACTCTCTCTAGAGTCATGAGTCACTGCAGCTGAAAAGTGAGACCATCTATGAACCTCCTGATCCTTTCCCTGTCTGTGGAAATAAACAAGATAGCATGACGGGCCAATTATGAAAATCTCATCTCATACTGTGTCACAGACATATCACCCTGACAAAGCTGCTCAAACTACCTGCGCAACTCCTCTCTACGGGACTGAGGCACGAACTTCTCCAGGAATAGACCGAAGAATTGCTGCCAGGTAAGGGGTGTTGCAACGACCAGCCTACACCTCTCGTAAGCCTCCCACCATCTGAAGGCAGCCCCAGAAAATTGAAAAGTAGTGAATGAGACCCCACTGGTCTCTAGAATACCCGCTGTCCGAAGCATCCATTGACACTTATCCAGAAAACCCTGAGCATCCTCTGACTCTGCACCGCTAAAAGATGGAGGTCGAAGCCTCTCAAATCTCTCAAGTCTCCTCTGCTCATCATCTGCCATAACAAGAACTATCGGGGTCTGAGCAGCTGCAGTCGGCTGGGCTGGTAGTGCCCCCGGTATCTGAAGTCCCTATACTACCTGGTCTGGAGTACGGACAATAGGGGTATGAATACCTCCCCCAGCCTGAGAAGTGGCAGGTGCGGCCTGAGCCAAAACCACCTGAGCCAGACAAGTGCAAGCTGCCAATATATGGGCCAAAGTCTCCTGAAGGCCTGGAATCTCCATGGGCACAACTCGTGCCTAAGCTGATCCTATCGGCTCAGCTATATCTGGAATCTGCTCCTGAGCTGGAGCAACTGGTGGTACTACAGGTGCTGGTCCAACTGTGGTACGAGCTACACCTTGACCTCGGCCTCTACCACGGCCTCGGCCTCTCGCGGCCCTAACTAGTGGCACTGGTGGCTGACCGTCTGATCCGGTAGTACGTGTCCTCACCATCTGTGAGAGAATAGATTAACAGAAATTTAGTTTCCAGAATCAACAAATTCGCACGACAGAAGACAAGAAAGTAAAATTTTTCTAAGGATTCTGCAGCCTCTCGAAGATAAGTACAGACGTCTCAGTACCTATCCGTAAGACTCTACTAAACCTGCTCATGACTCGTGAGCCCTATGTAACCTAGGCTCTGATAACAACTTGTCATGACCCAAAATCCTAACCTGGCATGATGGCGCCTATCTCAGTACTAGGCAAGCCGACAACATCAATAACCCATGATTTCCTTTAAGTTTGAAAAACATAATGTTTAATATAATACCAAAACTCTAGCAAATTTTGATACAACACTCCCAAAACCTAGTGTCATTGAGTACATGAGCATCTAATATCAATTCAAAAGAAAATGGTCTATAATAGTCTAAGACCAAATACAATAAATAAGGAGATAGGGAAGGAGAGACAAGGTATGCGAAACACGGCAGCTACCTCTAAATCTCCGAAAAATCAACTGTGCAAGAAAATCAACACCCGCTATGTCTAGAAGCACCTGGATCTGCACACGAAGTGCAGGGTGTAATATGAGTATAACCAGCTCAGCAAGTAACAATAATAAATAAGGAATTGAAGATAGTGACGAGCTATACAGTTATAGTTCATTTTCAGTAATTCCAACAGAGAATAGACATGCTTTCAAATCCAGCAGTTTAAGTCAAATCAATTTATACAGTTCAAGTTCACGTAATCCGGATATAAAATCTTTCAGAGGATTTCACAACAATAACAAATAGCAACTAAGTGCAACAACAAATAAAAAGCAAGTACAGCCTCTCAGGGCAACAATAATTCCACTCATCACAACAACTCAACCACTCGGCTCTCAGCCCTCAGCACTCACACTCAATGGGTACCCATGCTCACTAGGGGTGTACAGACTCCGGAGGGGCTCTTACATCCCAAGCACCATAATCTGCATGGATAATCACGTGTTGCATGGACAACTCAGGTGTTATTATATCCTGCACGAACAACTCACCTGCCATAATATGCTTACCTCACCGACAGGCCCTCGGCCTTACTCAGTCCTCAACCTCTCTAGTCTCTTTTGCTCTCAAAAAGCACAAAGATCAGCCCAAACAAAGATAACATAGTGTATCAACAAATATCCAAAATGACTGAGGTATAATACGCAAGAAAAATCATGATTGAGTATAAGAAAACGATTAGCAAATAATTCAACAAGTATGCGACCTCTGCGGGTCCCAACAGTACTATAACATAGCCTAAGCATGATTTACAGTCAAATTTCTTCAACAAATAGAGAGCATATAGCTAACAATAAATTATTCAACTATACAATTTTTACGGGACAGACCAAGTCACAATCCCCTCGGTGGACGCCCACACGCCTATCACCTAGCATGTGCATCACCTCCAAAATAATCACATGACACAAAATTCCGGGGTTTCATACCCTCAAGACCAGATTTAAAACTGTTACTTACCTCAAGTCGTGAAATTTTTATTCTGCAATGTCCTTTCCTCGTGAATTGGCCTCCAAACGCCTCGAATCTAGCCATAAATAATTCATTTCATTCAAAAAAATTAATTGGAATTAATTCCATAAGAAAATGCTAATTTTCCATAAAAATCCGAAATTTAACTCAAAACTCGCTCGTGGGGCCCACGTCTCTGAACTCAACAAAAGTTATAAAATCCGGAAGCACATTCAATCACGAGTCTAATCATACCAATTTTATCAAAATCCGGCCTCAACTCGACCCTCAAATCTTCAATTTAGACCAAGAGGGTTTTCAAACTTTTCTAACTTAATTCACCAATTAAATGATAAAAACAACCATGCATTTGGGTAATTTAACCAATATTGAGTTAAGAACACTTACCCCGTTGAAAAACTCTCGAAAATCGCTTCTTCCCGAGATACAATCCGTCAAAAACAGAAAATGGGACGAAGTCCCATTTTCAGAACTTAAACTCTCTGCCTAGACATTTGCTCTACGCGATCGCGAACATTCCCATGCGATCGCGAAGCAAAATTTTCCATCGCCTAGATTTAACTCTACGCGATTGCGGACTTTCCCATGCGATCATGATGCACAACATCGTAGACCTACGCGATCGTGGACCTAACCACGCGATCGCGAAGCACAAATGCGTGATTTCTATTTCTGCCCCATTTCCTCTACGCGAACGCGACCTTCTTCACGCGTTCGCGAATAACAAACTCACATAGCTATGCGATCGCGTCCCCCTTCACGCGATTGCGAAGCACAAAATATCACTGCCTCAAATTAACCCTATGCGATCGCAGATATCCCCACGCGGTCGCGTAAAACAAAAATCTCCACTGACCAACTAAGCCTACGCGATCGCAGACACATTCACGCGATCGCGTAGAAGGAAAACCAACATCAGATATCAGAAAATTCCAGCAGTTATTAAAGTCCAAATTGTTTTGATCCGTTAACAATCTAAGACTCACCCGAACCCCTTGAGACCTCAACTAAATATATCAACAAGTCCTAAAATATCATACGAACTTAGTCAAACCCTCAAATCACCTCAAACAACTCTAAAACTATGAATTGCACCCCAATTCAAGACTAATGAACTTTGAAATTTTTAATTTCTACAAATGACTCCGGAACCTTCCGATTGACCTCAAATTTTGCGCACAAGTCATAAATGATATAACAAAGGTAATCTAATTTTCAGAATCAGATTCTGACCCCGATATCAAAAAGTCAACCCCCCGGTCAAACATCCCAAAAATTAAACTTTCGGCATTTCAAGCCTAATTCCACTACGGACCTCCAAATAATTTTTCGGACACGCTCTTAAATCCAAAATCACCATACGGAGCTGTTGGAATTATCATAATTCAAATCCGAGGTTTTTTTACACATAGGTCCATATCCGGTCAACTTTTCTAACTTAAATTTTTAATTATGAGACTAAGTATCTCATTTTATTCCGAATTCCTTCCTGACCAAACCAACTAACCCGGTAAGTCATAAAATAAATATAAAGCATAAATTGAATAGTAAATGGGGGAACGGGATTATAATACTCAAAACGACCGGCCGGGTCGTTACAACGAGCTTATAGCAAACATCCTTTGTGTGACCTTTATTCTTACAGTTTTAATGCAGTAGATACTATCTCATTCATGGATGCTCCAGATGTACAAACTTTCCTCTGACTCTCCTCATGTATTATCATAGCATAGGCACGACTCACACTAGGTGATGGAGACATGAGTATAATTTGATTTCTTATGGCGTTATAACTTTCATTTAAGCCCATTAAGAATTGAAAGAACTTCTGCTGTTTTGAATGATCTATGGAATCTCTCGTCTCAGGTGTTATAGGAAGAGAATGAATAAGAGCACTATATTCATCTCATAACAGTTTGACTCTCGAATGATAAGCAGAGACATTAGAAGTACCTTGAGAAATTGTGGATATTTCTCGATGGAGATTGTAAATTCTCGATCCGTTGATTTTGTCGAAACGATCTTGAAGTTATGTCCACACCTCATGAGCGTTATTAGCATAGACTATCCCATTGACCAATTCTGGTGATACGGTGTTCATAATCCAAGTGAGAACAATGGCATTAACACGTTCCCGTTCCTCGCCCAAATCAGCAGTAAATTGTGCTTTAGTGCAGGTACTATTGATAAACCCTAATTTGCACTTTGCTCTGCTCCATACAGAATAATTTTTAGTTCCTGTCAATCGAACCGAGATTATCACATTCCCTGAAGCATCAGACGGTTGAAGATACAAAGGATGTCGAGGATTATCGATATCTAAGTTCGCCATCGAAAAATTTTCTCAAAATCAGAAAATTTCACTAAGACGAAGATCGATTTGAGAAATTGCAGCGGCACCTTTCAGTTACCAAATTAGAAAACAAAACTCTAGCTCTGATCGGTTCACTCCGGCTCTGATATCATTTTAAATTTCACCATTGTTAGGTGAGAATTGAGCTTGGTTGACAGATTGAAAGGAGAGAGGTTTAGAGAGAGAATTTTCTGGAAGCTTTATTCAACTGAAGTTAAGAAATGAAAATACAATTCTCTAAGCTATTACACCGTACACGTGTGCATATATAACCAACTCAACTACTTAATTAACTACCCTTAACTGTCTAATATGTACCAGTTATTCTAACAAACTGTTACCAAACACTGCACATGCTTTACAGATATAGGGTCACCTAACTGTCAACTTATCATTTCAACATATAGTGACATTAGCAACTCTTACTTCGAAACATATAAAATAGACCACAATAGTTTTTAATTACTAGTTGGTTATTTACATTTTTTTTATCGTTAGACAAAATGGTGATTTTTTGTTTACGCTAATCTGTATGTGCGTACACTTGTACGTAGTATCCCGTTGAAATAATTAAATATGTTGTATCTCAAGACAACAAATTTGCAAGTACATGTAATATTAATAACAAAAATAAAATCAAATAAAATGAGATACAGCTACGCACAATATAGTTTTCAGATTATTAAAAGGTGATTAGAGTGACTTGAATGTCTATTGTATAGCAACTTCTAAGAATATGAACCCTTATGGGATTATTTTGAGGTATATAAAAGTCCAACGTATTTAATTGAGTGTTGATTTGAGTGGGGGAGAGGGGCTCAAACTACTTGTAAAGAAAGTGTACATTCATTATATCATGGATATTTTGCATAAGCCACTATATGAAAAAAGAATCAAATATTCAAAAGCAGTCAAATATGTTATGAACTAGATCCGATAATGCTCAAATAACCGCTATCAACTAGATGTTTGAGATTCTTGTTCGAATTTGTTCTTCACTACATACACATTTCCTTTTAGGAGCTCTTTTCACTTAATTTCTTAGCTAAATATGTATTCGTTATTCCATCGTTCCTTCTCTAGTAGCTAATCTATATTATATTAAAAGGAGGGTAGTATGCATTGTGGTTAAGCTAAGTGGCAAGCTAAAATGAAGCCACTTGGCAATTTTAGGACAACATTAATAATTAAAAATTATAAATAAAAATATAATTAGTGAAAGTAATTTAATGAATCTTATACATAATCTAAATAGATCTTAGGCAAATCTAATCTATATATCTATATTTAAAAATATTATTAAATTTTAAATAATTTAAAATTTTCGAGCAATATTTTTAAAATAAAAATAAATATTTATTTTATAATTAAAAAGCTATATATTTATCTATATTTTATTAAATAAAAGTAGTTGATAATGATATTCAATAAAGTTACAAGTTAATGAAAAGTCACATAAAACATAATAGGACTATATATTAGATTAAAAAAATAGGAAAATTATGTTAAATTATTAAAAATTTACTATTAGAAATGAAAGGAAAAGACTATTTGAATTTAATATTATAAAGTTCTTCAAACTATGATGAGAATACTCAAATTATGGATAATACCACGAAACTAAAGTCTTATTTATGAAAACAAAATAACATTTTAAAAATACAAAATAAATTTCTAATATAGGTAATTTTACTAATAAAAATTAAAAATTAAATTTGTATCTTAAAACTAACAGAGAAACAAAATTTATATAAAGAAATAAAATGACAGTGAAAATATTACTACAACATTTAGATATAATATGTTCCAACAATTAAGAAAATATTTTTCTATGATTAATATCTGAATTGAGTGCAGTTAGTTTAAATTTGAAAGCATAGCATAATTGTTCGAAAATGCGGTCCAATTTAGAAAATAGAATGATAAGAATTATTTGAATTTGAGATGAGATTTGTTTTGTTTTTGAAAATATTACGTAAAAAAATAAAATGACAGTAAAAATATTACTACAATATATAGATATAATGTATTCAAAAATTAAGAAAATATTTTTTTATGATTAAATAAATATTTTAAAAATACAAAAATAAATTTCTAATATTGGTAATTTAATAAAAATTAAAAATTAAATTGTATATTATAGCTAAAAAAGAAAGAAAATTTAACTGTCATCTAATACAAAATTAATTATAAGAGAACTCAATACGTTTTGAACATGATAATCAAATAACTTATGTATTAATATTTTAGACTAATTAAAAGTTATAATTTAAAGTAAAATAAGATATTATTTTTGTTATAGGTAAAATATTAATATAAAAACTAATTAAAATTTATAGTAGGGAAGAGAATGTATAAAGAAAATAGAGGTAGTGTGAGGATACTTATACTTTAAATTAATTTAAAAATAAAAATAAAAAAAATTAAATTATATTTAAAAATATTACTGAAAAATTTAAATAATTAAAATATTCTGAATAAGAGGATACAAGCATAAAATATACCAAATTTCAAGAATAAAACATTTATATTTATTAAATAGTATTAAAAGGATAATAAGCAAGACATTAATTTAATTATTAAGCTAATAAAAAGTTATATGATAGTATTTTTAAATAATAAATAATACAATAACTATAAGAAAAGAACAAAAAAAAAAAGAATTTACGTAAAAATGATGTGATGAATAAGACATATTTGACTTTCAGATAAAAATAAAGTGATAGTAAGAATTTTGTTAAAATAATATGATCTAATGTGCTCAAACAAGACAGATCACAATATGACATGTTTAGTATTCTTTAATATTGACAGGAAACGAAATGCAAGTACTAAAATCAAGGGGTTAGGTTGCTACAAATATAAAAAAAACAATGGGTTGTGTACTACGAGATTTGAACAATAATTTCATATCCTGCTTCATAATTAAATTCTCATGTTATATAATTTTTATCTAAGAGGTTTATATTTTAAGGCTATTTGCACTTGATTCAAATAACCTACATCGTAATTTGACACGATTTGTCCGCGCATCATGTGGGTACTAATACTAGTAGTAAACTAAAATATATGTCGGGATTGGTTTGAGAAAGTTGGTGACTTTGTATAAGTAATTAAATTTTAATTCATTAAACACAGCCAAGTAGATTAACCAAACCAGTTGTCAAGCATGACCGTGGTAAACTCAATTGCAAATAAAATGTTAGAACTTTAACTCATAGTGTAACGTAACAAACTCAATTAACCGATTATTAAAGAACAATAGAAGCAACGTTACTAAAATTTATTCAAATATCTTGTTTGACATCTTTTTTTCTTTTTTCTTAAAAGAACTAAACTATTGTTGATAATATAACTAAAACCAGAATACACGCTAGTTTATTATTCATTGAGTAAATACATGGAATAAATTTTTGAGAGAGCATATGTATATATGCGATGAAAAACATTAATTAACCTATAGAAAGCTCGTATGAGGGCTGCTATTTGATTCTTTTCCCCTTTTTGTTCCTTGTTTGCTCTTCATTTAGGTGCTTGTCGTACCTAAATGAAGATAATGATCGGTTATTGGATAAGAAGTTAGAACTTCAATAAGTAGGGTATTATATCATAAAAGTTGGAATTTGATTGGTTTTAGAATTTCATGTAAAGCCATATTAGGAAGAGGTTATAACATTATAACTTGTCCTTTGAAAAAAAACATAAAAAAAACGTTAATATTTTAAAGATATTTTCGTCAATCAACATTACGATGCTTTTATATATACTAGTTTTAGAGTACGCACGTTGCACGTGTATCTCGTACTATGAGTACAAATTTTATAAAAATTACTAAGATATTATTCACAAAAAGTATTAAAATTATTAAATATTTTTTAAAAAAAAATTAAACTCCGAAAAGGATGAACATTTGACCTTATTTATCTAACTCAGTAAAGATAAATTTATGCTCTACGAAAATCCTCTATACCTTATTATTTGAACTTTCGTTATGGGTTGATTTAAAATCGCACGCCATCCTTTATAGACAAATCATTAAAAGTTCCGGGATAAACTACGAAACTTTATGACGACACTATTGAAAAGTATTTTATTAGCATTTTCTTTAAAAAGAAAATCACTTAGTTGGCAATAGCAAGTAACATTTTTAACATTAGCAACCTAAAAATCTTCAAACAAATAACAAACCGAAAGTAAGCATGATACCTGAGTTTGATTACTATATAATTTACTTTACGTTTTCGTCTTTTCCTCTTGCAATTGATTTGCACCCCGGAGGAAAGATAGGGTCAATTTAAGAGCTTTTTAGTATCTTGAGATGGAAGACTTATAATTATATTAACATAATTTGTTGGAAATATTAAGTGAAGTAAAATTGTTGTTCGAAAAATTACGGGGCATTTGCATCTATACCCAGTTTTTGGGTCACCTTTTAACTTATACCCGTTTTGCAAAAATAATTGCAAGCGTACCCACTTTTCATGTAACTTAAGACATGCGGGCCTAAAGTAGCAAAAATCTTGAACTTCAGAATGTTTTGCCTGAAGTGTAGCAAAACTTCAGATATTTTTTTCCTGAAATTTGGCCTGACTTGCAAATGCAATCACGCAAACTTCAGTTCACATTGCAATGACAAACTTCAGTTCAATAAAACTACAGCGTGTTTTGGCAGAAGTTTTTATTTTGTAATTGCTGAACTTCAGCATTCCAGAAGCTGAAGTTTTTGTTTTGTAATTGCTGAACTTCAGCATTCCAGGAGCTGAAGTTTGTTTTGTAATTGCTGAACTTCAGCATTCTAGGAGCTGATGTTTGTTTTGTAATTGCTGAACTTCAGCATTCTAGGAACTGAAGTTTTTGTTTATATTTGCCGAACTTCAGCATTCTTAGAGCTGAAGTTCTAATCAACAATGAATTTAATAGATCATGATTAGCAGCATCACTTATTTCAAAGATTAAAGAATGAAAAATATTTTCGACATGAAAACAAGTTACTACAGATAAATTAGAACCAAAAACCAATGTGCATGTAAAGTTAAAATATCTAAGAGGTTAAATTATTGTGAATAAGACCAAACTGAACATAATGGGACAAGCAGATATATATATGAATCATTAGGCTAGAACGCATAACAATTTCTCAAGCTTCAACATTCAGAAAACGAAGGAGAAGGAGGAGGAGAAAGAGGCCTGAAATTGTTTAAAAAGTGGGTACAAGTTAAAACTTTTTTAAAAAGTGAATATAGGTTAAATGAGGGCGACCAAATAGGGCGCCCCGTGCAATTTTTTCTCACGATTATAACTGGAGTACCTTTAGGATGTCACTTGCTAATTGCTGTATGGAAATTACTTTATAATAAGGTATAGTACTAATATTCCAAATAATTAGTTTTTTAATAATTTATTTAAAGTAATTTTAATTGATCATAAAATCCTAAATTTTAGGTACATAATGAATAAGAAAATATTTAATAATCAAGTCTCAGTAGATTTTCAGTTTTGTCAAAAAGCCAAACGATATTTCGTTGAAGGGCCTTCGTGCTTTTAATATGTGTGTGTGTGTGAGTGTGTGTGTAATTTCTCATTTTCAATTTAGTCTTCTCCTTGTCATACAAAGAGGGGGTGTTTGTAGCCTTTTTTTCAGCTCAATTGGAGCTCATGAAATGAAATCCCTAATTTTCTCCTCTTCTTTTTAGCTTACTTTCTGTAATTCCTCTAGCTGCTCCCTAGAATTGCGTCAAACTAGTTAGGGTTGTGAAATATAACATCGAGTTCATCAAAGCTTGTACCGGCGAATATACCACACAATGGTTTTTTCCATGTCCTATCCATAAGATTCTTAAAAGCCTGAATCAATGCATTAACATGGATGTATTGGTGGAAAATTAGGCGTGACATGTGGATTAATGATATGGTGACAAGTGGTATTTGTATCAGGTTAATAAAGAAGAATGACGAGGCACGATTAAAATACCTACAGGATTTATAGAAGAAGGAATCGTATCTGACAACTAGGAAAGAAAAAATATAGGCACGAGATACATGGATGCCATAAAAAAGAGAAGATTCATGAACACTTACGAATATGGAAAGAGAGTCAGCATTACCTCTGATTACGCGCCATCACCTATTATTACAATAACCGTTACGAGTAATTTCAGTAATGGGCAATTAATGCATTTAATGGTAGTAGCGGGTAGTAATTAAGTGAGGTGAAACCGTTACATCTTTGTATCCTTATATAAATGTGCTTACCCTATTTTGTACTATTACAAATATATGCAATCAGTCTTTTACTATATATCTCTATTTGATTGAAGATTCTTGTTCACAATTCTTGAGAGAAAACATCGTTCATCAATAAGCTTTCTTTCTCTCGTTTATTGAATATTAAATTTTAATTGCTTTTTAGTCTCTCATTTTATTCTCTTATTTTTTGAAAAGTAAAGCAAACATGGTTATTAGAAAACTAGATTTTCTTTGATATTGACTTTGACCACAAAAACTATTTTTTGATTAAACAATGGAGATGAAAAATCTCAACAACAAAAAATCAGAATATTAAATACTAACATCAGTGTCGCCAACTAAAACAAAAAATGATTCAACAACACATAGCTTTCATCATTTGCGCCAGTCCAGAGGCGCGATACCATCATACCAACTTCTTTTTCAAGTTTTCTCACGTGTATTCGACTGCAGACGTGGTCACCTTATGTTGGAACAATTATTTGAAACTCTCTAATATCAAATAAAAATTTAAAATTATTTAATATTAAACCAACAACCTTTACTATACAGTAATGTTATTCGTAGATTAAATTATTTTATAGAGTGGATTTTATTGTTAATTCTTTTCCGTGCATGATTTCACTGTTAATTTGAATCATCACACTTGATAATCATAACAAGAACTGTTGGAATCATTGTTGATACACACAAGGTCCAAACAGAAATGACTGAAGATGGCCCAACTGGATCAACTTAGCAATTTATGTTATTTTGTATTTTGGGCTAGGATAGTCTTTTATTTTTTGGGTATTTGGCCCAATGTATATAAAAGGAATAGAACTCTCTAGATAGACAGATTTTCGGATTCTTTTCTTTTCAATGCAATGAATTTCTTCTCTCTCTCTTCGGTTTTCCCCAACTAGAACACCTAATCACAAATTCACACAAAATTGATTGGATTCATGTAGTTTTCTCATGGTATCATAGCAGAGTATTTGCTAGTTTCTCTTTCTCGTTCGATCGGTTGTAATTTCGTCGAGTTCCGCCGGAGTTATAATGTTCGTACAGTTTCTCGCATTTTTTATTTTTTATGGATTTTTTCTCGCTATTTTGGGGTTTTTCATCTTCTCAGTGGGCTGTTCTCGTACATCTTAGGATTTTTCTGCTGCATTCTAGTCGAATTACTTTTGTTTGAAGATTTTTGGAGAATCACCAAGTTTACGACGAAATCTAGGGTTTTTTCTGATATTTCGTTGTCGTTTAATTGAGGATCGTACCTTTTCCGGTTACGAAAAGGCTGGTAACATTTCCTTCATATCTTCATATATCTCTGAGGATCGAGAGCATTATCTCTGGTTGCTCGTTGATTGCATGTGTAAATTTTTTGCTCAATAGTTTGGCTCGTATTTTTTTTGTATATGTCTGTGTCGTTCGTCATGGTAGAAACAAGTATTACACCTACTAATGCATCAGTGTTCACTCCTGACCCCTCTTGTAACGATCCGACCGATCGTTTTGAGCCCTACCGCGTCGTTCGGCGGTTTGAGGCCTTGAGTAGTTTCACTTCAGATACTATGACTTGTAGGTGTGGTCAGAATTGAATTTCGGGAAATTCGGAGTTGATTTGGAAAGAAAATTCTAATCTCGGAAGCTTTAAGTTGGAGGAATTGACTAAGGTTTGTCTTTTGAGTAAATGGCCTCGGAATCGGGATTTGAAGGTTCCAACAGGTTCGTATGACGATTTCGGACTTGGGCGTATATTCGGATTGAGTATCGGATCGTCCGAAAGCATTTCGACGCTTATTATGGAAGGTTGTGTTCTTCTAATATAACCCCATAAGCCCTCTCTAACAGCAAACAGCCACCGCCCATCTCCCATTTCCCATTTTCCCATTTTCCCATTCTCAAACTCTCAAATCCAGCAGCTCTTTCTCATGTGAAGACTAATGGAAGTCTCAAAATTCAACACTTTTCACTTCCTTCTTTCACCTCTACTCCGTTCCTGTAAGAAGGAAGTGAAGTTGCCGCTACCGCCGTCTCTGCATCTACAATTGACTGCTAACGATGGAAACCACTCCTGGTGCTCTTCTTTAAGGCAATCAATCAGGAGGAATTCAACATTTTGTAAGTTGTTTAGCAAATATTGTGTTCCTGTGGAATGAATCTCATGAGTAGCTTTACTTCATTAACAAATAAATCGCTCAAGCAAAAATATGCAATCGATAAAGTAGCGTATATTTTTTTTTTTTAAAAGAAAAAAACCATGATCTAATTGGTGGCTGAATCATTCTGGGTGATTTGAGGCAAAGCATCCCCAAGGAATTGCTTGAGCTAATATGCCCGAAATTGGGTCCTAATCAGATTGTTTCCTCCTTCCTTTGGTACTTATGTAGACCTGTGCTTCGAAGCAGATAACTTCTGTTATACTGTAGTTCATTGAGAGTGGCTCCCTTATGACTTGCTAATTAAAACCGACAATCAGAAATAGTTCGAAATCTCTTAGGGAGTTCCTGTTGTTATGGGTAATCATTATCTTCAAAAACTTTCAGAATCCGAGCACGTGGGCCTGAGGGTGATTTTATCGACTTTTCGAGCGGAGTTGGAAATTTTTGTAAATTGAATTATAATGATTATTAGAGTATATATTTATGGATTTGCACGTCTATTGACTAGTTTTGAAGCGATGAGCATCGGTTTGAGTTGTTGGAAGGGCTTTGTAGCCGGTTATGGAATTTCGGAGCGAGGTAAGTCTCTTTTCTAACCTTGTAAGAGAGAAATTAACCCCATAGCTGAATTGAATTCATGGGTGCTCTTATTTGCGGGGACTACGTACGCACGAGGTGACGAGTGTCCGTGCGTAGCTACTAAGTATGCCTATGTCCGGGTAGTTTTAGGGTTACACCATGCCTTATTGATACCGTTATTTGATTATGTTTGTTATTTGCCTTGAAAAGAGTTGAGATTTGAGTATGCTTATTAATTGCTTTGAAAAGAGTTGAAATTGAGGATTTCGAAATTTGAAAGTTTTCATTTGATTTTCGTATTTTGAAAAGAATTGAGGAATATTATAATAACTTGAGAAATCTATGTTCAACCGTGCCGCAACTATATTCCGCGAGCGGGATAAATTTTTACTACTCTCATGGGAGGTGGTCGTTCGCCTTGGCAGGTTAATAGATGCATTTATGGTTCGCGACGTTCGACCCTCAGCAGTGCACCGTTTAAATATTTATGTTGGATCGGATCGTACGACCTCGGCATGACTTTCGCATGATTACTCTTTGGAACTAATAATAATTGATATTGCTTCATTTGCTTGAGATATAAATTGTTAAATGATGAAAATAAGATTCGGGAATTTCTATTAGTACAAGGATTGTTTATTATTTTCGGTTATTGAGTTTTCAGCTATATTATGAAAATCCATGCTTAATTATGACATCCGTATTTTATTGTGAGCCCATAGTAAGTGTCGGAGTCGACTTCTCGTCACTTCTTCTTCGAGGTTAGACTGGATACTTACTGGGTACGCGTTGATTTACGTACTCATACTACACTTGCTGCACATTTTTGTGCAGGTACATATATGTCTAGTGGCCTTGTGAGCGCAGAGGCGCGGTTATTGCGGGGACTTAGATGAGTTGCATCTCTTGTTACGATCCGCAGCCAGCAGAGTCTCCTTCAGAGTTATTTATATTTTTTCTGTCTAATTTGTATTCCTTATAGATGTTGTATTTTATTTTACTTCCTAGTTGATGCTCATGCACTGGTGACACCGGAATTTGGGGGTACTTATGGGTTGTTCAATGTCGTAGTTGCGAAAATATTTTCATTTACTCTGTAAATTCTATCTCTTATTATTTAATTGAAAGAAATTATGATTTCAAAAATACTAAAATGAGTAATTAAGTTGATAAATTATTGTTGGCTTGCCTGACAACGGTGTTAGGCGCCATCACGACCTTAATGGATTTTTGGGTCGTGACACCTCTAACCCTCTACACTTATTTTCCTCTGATATTCCTGGGGTATCTCTCGTTACTGTTCCTTTTGCTGATAGTGGGTTTGGGGGATCGCGTAGGAATATGATTGTATCCCTCTCAGCTAGAAATAAATTGGCTTTTGTCGATAGAAGTAGTCCTAAACCTGCTGAGGACTCCCCTCAGTTTCCACAATGGAATAGGTGCAACAACGTGGTCATCTCTTGGTTGACCAGTTCACTTTCCCCTGACATTGCTGAAAGTGTCCAGTATTATGAGACTGCAGAGAGCATTTGGACTCAGCTTAATAAAAGATATAGTTCAGTATGGAACTAAGGTGTTTGAGTTGAAAAAGGAAATTACCCCAACCTTCCAAGGGTCCTTAGATATAGCCTCATATTTTAATAAACTGAAGAAATTGTGGGATGAGTTAGACTACATGTGTACTAATCATGCAAACAGATGCTCTTGTCCTGTCAAGTCTGATCTTCAAAAAGAAAAAGAGGAGGATAAGGTGCATCAGTTCCTTATGAGACTTAATGATGTATATGTTAGTGTGAGGAGCAGCTTGCTCATGATGCATCCTCTACCTTCTCTTGATAGTGTTTACAATATCCTCCTCCAAGATGAAAGTCAAAGGCAAATCAGTCCTTCCTCTCAGTTTCAGGCTCAGGCAGCCTCTTTTAATGCAAATTTCGATAACCCTACCAACAAACCTGCCAAATCTCCAAGTCAGTTCTTTCAGAAAATTAATTTTGATCCAAATAAATCTAATCTGCTGTGTAGATACTGCAAGAAGCCTAGTCACACCATTGAAATATTCTATAAGCTTCATGGTTTCCCTTCCAACTTCAAATTTACTAAAGGGAAGAAAGTGGCTGCTAATGTTGAGGTTCAACAGGCTCTTGTCATTCTTGATTCCAATTCTCCATCTGAGCATTCTTCTGAGTCCACCTCTCTGAATCCTGGTCTCACAAAAGAGCAATATACACAACTGATGCTTCTGCTACTACAAAGTCATGTATCAGAATAAGGCCCTCAGTCTAGTCTTATGGCTTATGCAACTTTTGATGGTATAATTTCACCTTTTGAATCTGTAGGAGTTGGTTATGGTACTTGTATGTTAACTAGGGTCAATGATTACAATTGGATTATAGATTTTGGGGCTACTAACCACATGACTTCTAACAAAGATCTACTCTTTGATATTAAACCCCTTGTTGTGCCCTACCTAGTCACTCTTCCAAATGGTTATAAAGTTAAAGTAACTGGCACTGATTCAATACATTTTCTCTCTTTCATCCTTGATCATGTATTGTACATCCCTAGCTTTCACTACAATTTCATTTATGTCTACCAGCTTATATCTTATTTAGAATGTGACATGTTGTTCACTAAACGTTGATGTCTTCTTTAGGGCCCTTCACTGTAGAGCCTAGTGGAAGTTGGTAAGGTGGAACTTGAGCTTTGCAAGCTTGTACCAGATGACTTCACGTTTTGTCTGCTTCTGTTTCTGATAACTCTTCTTCTATCATTTGTAAATACCATTCTCCATTGCTTTCTGTAGCTTCTGATTCTCATTGTACAAATTATTCTGCTGTTAATAAAATAGAGATTTTATGGCATAACAGATTAGGACATATTCCTTTTGTTAGAATGAAAGCTATTTCTGTTATACCATGCAAGTTTTCTGCTACTAAGCCTTTTGTTTGTTTTGTTTGTCCCTTGGCTAGGCAATCTAGACTTTCATTCCCAGATAGCTCTATTAAAACCTCATCTCCTTTCCAACTTGTTCATGTAGACACTTGAGGACCCTATCATAGTCCAACTTATAATGGTTTCAAGTATTTTCTTACCTTAGTTGATGATTTCACTAGAGCTACTTGGACTCACCTTATTGGGTCCAAGAACAATGCTTTTTCCTTTGATCAAAGCTTTTGTGGCCATGGTCAAGACATAATTCAATGTTTCCATTAAAGATTTTAGAAGTGACAATGCCTATGAGTTGGGTTCCAGCCACATCCACTCAATTCTTTCTTGACCATGGGATCACACATCAAACTTTATGCCCTCACACACCAGAGCAAAATAGAGTAGTGGAGAAGAAGAATAGATATTTACTGGAAACCTCAAGGGCTTTGCGTTTTCAATCCAAATTACCTTTAAAGTTCTGGGGTGACTGTGTTTTGACAGCCACATATCTGATCAACAGATTCCCTTCCAAACTTTTAAAAAATAAATCACCATTTGAACTACTATATGGCTTGCCTCCTGCATATGAACATCTCAGGTCATTTGATTGCCTCTGCTACCACACTGTTCCCAAATGTAATAGAGACAAGTTTCAGCCTAAGGCTGATCCTTGTGTTTTCATTGGTTATCCTTTGGGTAAGGAAGGCTATAAACTTTATAACTTGACCACTAAACTAACATTAATATCCAGGGATGCTGTCTTTCATGAATCTGTCTTTCCTTTTGCTTGTGCTAAATCTATTTCTCCTCCTCTTCCTAATTTTCTTCCTATTTCAGAAGAATTTTCATCTTTACCTCCACCCTCATCTTCAACACTTGTTCCTCAGTCTCCTTCCGCATTATCCACTAACACCCCATCATCTCCTCCTTCCACTTCTTAACCAGTTGTTCCTCCTCTTGTTCTACCACTTAGAAGATCCTCTAGGGATCACCATCCACCTGCTCACCCTCAGCTTTATGTTTATGTCACGACCTAAATTTTTCTCCGTAGGATGTCGTGATCACCTAGTCTTAAGGATTAGGTAAGCCTAACACTTACTAAATTAGTGGTAACTCAACCAACAATTATTAAATATGAAATAGAAATTTTTAACAATACCAAAATCGGTAGTATAAGTCACAAGCTCTACAAAGTATACTAGAAAAATCTCTAAATACAACTGTTTCAGAATAGAATCAATAGCGCGGGAAAAATATCAGAAGGTGACCCTGGGCCTGCGAATGCGAAAACAAGTATACCTTAAGTCTCCACAGCAATGTCCAATCAATTAGCAAGATTACCAACAACACTGAGGTACCTGGATCTGCACAAAAATATGCAGAAGAGTAGTATGAGTACACCACAACGATACCCAATAAGTATCAAGCCTAACCTCGGTAGAGTAGTGACGAAGCCAGGTCAAGATACCTACTGGACATATAAATATGTACAAAATACTACATAAAGTGAACAAGGAAGGAATATCAATGTAAGACCATTAACCGGAGAATTTTCAATTCAAATCAACAATAGAACATGGAATAACAACGAGAAAACAATCAAGTAATTATGCAACAACATAGTCAGAGTACAAATGACATACGAGTAGGTTCAGTAAGGAATCTTATGATAAATCAGTCAATTAAATCATTTATGATGCATGTAATTCAACATAAATTACCCGAAGTATCACTCCTCGAAATCTCAATTCATGATTCACAACTTTCAAATTCTTACACGGGTGGCCCACATCTTCCAAACCACTTTTTACACGGTAAAATCCTCGTGCTACCATATGTATAATTTTCGTATCAATATCAACCAAGATGACCAGTGAATAATTTAAACACAATTAAATATAATTTCCAAATTAAATGCGGTGAAACATCAAATGAGTCATTAAATCAATTTAGGATTTAAATAAGATAAAATAGTGGAAAGGTTGTACAAATAGAATATCAATTGAGTTTAGTTTAGAAATATATGAGATCCGATAAAATATTGTGTTTATACAAAATAAGATATTCAATCAAGTTTTAACAAAATAAATATATGATCTATCAAAGTAAAAGGAAATAAAAACATTTCACGTAATTTACACGACAATAAGATAATGAGAGGGTTGATACATCAATTAGAGTGAAAATATAATCACCATTTAAATTAGTAGACCTTCTAATGAGGTATGAGTTCTATTTTTAAAAGACACACAAGTGGAACAACTTGAAAATTCTTTCATTTATATCTGCAAAAGTTTTTAGCAACCTAACATATCACATAAAATGCATGACTCGCACAAGAAGTCCATATTATTCTAATTTTAATATATTGACGGTTAATTAATTATAATCAAATACAATGAGGTGATTTAAGAAACCACAATAACCGTCCTAACATGAAATGTATCATGAGAATCACAATCGGAATTAACCTTAATACCACAATAGTTTCATATTTGTTCATTCGTTGTGGCGTGTAACCTGATCCAACAATATAATCTTGCAAATAAATTCCACTGCGGCGTGCAATCCGATCCAATAATATAATCTTCCAAATGAATTTCGTTGTGGCATGCAACCCGCTCCAACAATATAATCTTTCAAATAAATTCCGTTGCGGCGTACAACCCGCTCCAACAATATAATCCTTCAAATAAATTCCGTTGCGGCGTGCAACCCGCTCCAACAATATAATCTTTCAAATAAATTTTATTGCGGCATGCAACCCGCTCCAACAGCAACACAAAGTAAGTAACCAATTTACAACCAACTACGGTATACTACAAAGTAAAAAAGGAATAATGAGGCTACACAAAGAAGTCACAACCAATGAAAAAGGCTACACGATAGTTCACGAAATCAAATAGCAAGAAAGTGACAATCCACAAGCCAAGGCACAATTTATGAGCATCAACTGACAATTAAGGCATGTAGCAGGTAAAGCATGAATTCAACGAGTGGTTACAATCAACAATTGGCATATAAGGTGATATAGACAACAAAGATGGAACATGTGCTAACAATTTCAAATAAAGCACGTAGAAACAACTATAACACAAAAGATTTAGTCATGAAACAATAGTTACAATTAGTTACATGAAGGGAGCCTAACAGTCGAAACCGGTCAAATACCACATATAAGTCATGTACTCACTCATCACCTCGCGTACACGACCTTCACGTAACACGAATGACACAATCATATCAAATCCTAAGGGATGTTTCCCCCCTCCCTCC
>AWOL01S0083326.1:17551-113488 GCA_000715115.1 Nicotiana otophora | reverse complement strand
CGACAAAGTTAGACAAGACACTTACCTCAAACCGTGTAATTCTTTATTTTAATATGCCTTTGCCTCGCGAATCGGCCTCCGAACGCCTCAAATCTAGTTACAATTAATTTGATTCAGTTAATGCAATTTATAGGAATAAATTCCTTATGAAAATATAATTTTTCCAACAAAATCTGAAATTTGCACTTAAAATCGCTCGTGGAGCCCACACCTCGGAATCCTACAAAAATTATAAAATATGAACGCCCATTCAACCACGAGTCCAATCATACCTATTTTACCAAATTTCGACATCAACTCGACCCTTAAATCTTCAATCTAAACTTAAGGATTTTCACAATATTTCCAACTTAAATCATCAATTAAATGCTAAAAGAGCAATAGATTCGGGTAATTTGACCAAAATTGAGTTAAGAACACTCACCCCGATGTTTTCCTTGAAAATCTCCCGAAAATCGCCTCAAACATCGCTTCAATACGAGCTCCACAGCTCTAAATATGTTAAAATGGCCAAAACCTCGAAATATAGCTTCTGTCCAGGCGTTTACTCTTCGTGATCACAGAAATTGCTTTGCGATCACGAGGCACAAAATTTTCCAGCTCAAAATTTGCTCTTCGCGATCACGGAAAATCAATCGCGATCGCAAAGTATAAACTCCCCAACTCTTTCAGACAACCTATAGTATAGTGGTCATAACCTTTTGTACAAAATTCCAAATGACAAATGGTTTGATTTTCTGAAACCTAGATATCAAGAGATACAACTTTCATGTTTTGTTCATCTCCAATTCCTTATAGATTTCGAGATACAAGCTTCCAAAGTCAGCCCTATGCAGCAGCAATTTCTTCTTCGCGATTTCCAAAATCTTCCCAGACATCCTGTAGTGTATCCATGATACCTTTTTGTACACAACTCCAAATACCAAACGGTTTCAGTTTTTTAAAACTAAACACAAAGAGTTACAATATTTATTTTTGGATCATCTCCAAATTCTATATAGATTGTGAGATATAAGCTTCTAAAGTCAGGTTAGTGCAACAGAAATTTCCTCTATGCGATCGCGAAAAGACTTCGGAAATCGCGATTTACAGTGTCCAAACAACAAAATTGCTCTTCGCGATCAAGACCGTATTTCCGCGATCGCGGTGCATACCTCTATGGCCAAAAATCAGCAATTAAAATGGCTTAAAATGGTCCGAGACCACCCCGAAACTCACCTGAGCCCTTCGGGACCCCGTCCTAATATACCAATAAGTCCCATAACATAACGCGGACCTGCTCGAGGTCTCAAATCACATCAAATAACATTGAAACGATGAATCACATCTCAATTCAAACTTAATGAAACTAAGAAATTCCAACTTCTACATTCGATGCCGAAACCTATCAAATCAAGTCAGATTGACCTTAAATTTTGCACATAAGTCATAAATGACATAACGGATCTATTCCAATTTCCAGAATCGGATTCTGACCCCGATATCAAAAAGTCAACTCTCTGGTCAAACTTTCTAAAAATCTTTCATTTTTCAACTTTCGCCAAAATGAGTCAAATTGTCCTACGGACATTCAAATCTAAATCCAGACATACGCCTAAGTCCGAAATCATCATACGAAACTATTGACATCATCAAAATTCTATTCCAAAGTCATTTTCTCAAAAGTCAAACTTCGGTCAACTCTTTTCATTTAAGCTTCAAAAATAAGGATTCTTCTTCCAATTTAATTGTGAACCTTCCAAAAACCAAACTCGACCGCACACGCTAGTCATAATACGCATTAAGAAGCTGCTCGTGATATTAAATCGTCGAACGAGACGATAATTTACAAAACGACAAGTTAGGTCGTTGCAGTTTGTTAATTTCCCCCTTCACTATATGGCCCTAGTGCTTCTTATCTATTTGTTTTCTTTCCTTAGCTGATACTACTATTATTGAACCTTCATCTTACAATCAAGATGCCTCTACTCCAGCATGGAAAGAGGCCATGAGGAAGGAATTTGAGGCACTTGAGGCCAATCACACTTGGTTTTCGAACCTTCTCACTCCTTGAATGCTTATTCTTTTTTTGTCAAAAAGTGTGGGTCTTCTATTATATTGATTGTTGTGTATGTAGATGACATTAGTCTCACTGGTAATGACTTGGATGAGATATCTTCTTTGAAAGCTTTTCTGGACTCTCAATTTAAAATCAAAGATTTGAGTATTCTCAACTATTTCATACAGGTCTCTTACTCTTCTTCTGGTCTTCTGCTTCATCAGAAAAAGTTTATTAGAGATATGATGCATGACTATGATTGTGAACTAGTATCCCCTGTAGTTTCCCCTTTGGATCTGTCGACTAAGTTGAAGGCTGATTTTGGTGACCTTCTTCCTTCACCCGAATCTTATAGAAGTTTGGTTGGGAAGCTCAACTTCTTGACACACACAAGGCCTGACTTGTGCTTTGCATTCCAACACTTAAGTCAATTTATTCAAACTCTTAGGTTTCCACACATGCAAGCTGCTCTACATCTTCTCAGGTATCTTAAAGGCACTGCTAACTTTGGTGTCTTCTTCAGCTCATATCTGACTACTACTACTACTACCACCACAACTATCACTACCACCACCACCACCACCACCACCATCACTACAGTCACTATCACCACTACTACGACAACCACTACTACTGCGACAACCACCACCACTACTACGACTAACTACCACCACCACTACTACTACTACGGCTATCACTACTACTACTATTGCTGCTACTGCTACTGCTACATTGCCAAAAATCCTGTTTTTCATGAGCGCTTGAGGTGAAGTGCCATTTCATTCGGACTAAGCATACTGAGGGGCTCATCTCTTAGCAGCATGTCTACAATTGGCTGACATATGCACTAGCGATTGATTTTGTTTCCGCCAGTAATCTGCTCCTACCTTAAGATATTGATTTTTTTTTTACTTATTGTGTGACGAAATTTCAATTACAACAACAACAACAACAACAACCCAGTAAAATTCCATTAATGGGGTCTGGGGAGGGTAGTATGTACGCAGACCTTACCCCTACCCCGAAGGAGTAGAGAGGCTGTTTCCGAAAGACCCTCGGCTCCAAAAAAAAAAAATAAAAATAAAAAATCACAACAACACTCATAAGCTAAATAGCAATACCATGAAATTCAGAAGAAAGATGCAAAGCAAAGGGAGGGGGGAGATAAAGGGAAGGGAGACAATATTAGTACCGCCACAACAATCATAAGAAAAATAAGAGCACCGTGAAATCCAGAGGAAGGATGCAAAGCACAGCGATAACTAGTAAATAGGACATACACTAAAAGCGAAATAGTAAGTCACAATATTGGCACTAGCTATCTTAGACAAAACCCCTAAATGGATAGTCCCACAATCGTACGAAGTAAGGCACGACTCAACTACCTCCTAACCTACAACCCTAATACTCGACCTCCACATCTTCCTATCAAGTGTCATGTCCTCAGAAATCTGGAGCTTCGCCATATCCTGCCTGATCACCTCTCCCCAATACTTCTTAGGCCGCCCTCTACCTCTTCTCGTGCCTTCCACCACTAGCTGCTCACACCTCCGTACCGGAGCATCTGGGCTTCTCCTCTGAATATGTCCGAACCATCTAAGCCTCGCTTCCCGCATCTTGTCATCAATGGGAGCCACATGCACCTTCTCCCGAATATCATCATTCCTAATCTTATCAATCCTAGTGTGCCCGCACGAAATTTCAATTCCTTAGCTAAATAATTTGTTACTTAACGAAGAAAAAATATTTAATCGCTATTTCCTATTTTTATTTGTAGTGAAAGGTATGATATTTTATTTTGATTGTTTGTCTTACTATTTATGTATAAATAATCAAAATATGTAAATAGTTTAAATTATTTTGTCGCTATTTCCTATTTTGTCATACTATTTACATATAAACAAACTAACACTTGAATTTTGTTTTAACCTTTTAAATAAATGAAATAGTAACAATTTGTGTGACACTCTTCCTTTTTTTTTGTCAATAAAAAAAGAATAAAATATAGTTCTATATTAAATAATAATTTAATTTTAAAATTTTAATTTTATCCTTACTGTGCTAATTTATAGCCACAAAATTTCTATTACTTGATCTGAATCACAAATTTCAACTTTTTTTTTCTAATTAAATTCCATATTCAATCAAATACTATCGCATATTGATTAAAGTAAAGATAACATTATTAAACTGTACTTCACTTTGTAAAATGAACTTGTGGCTGTAGCTCATGCCACCTAGTTCTTCTCTATTTCACTCGCCTTTATATTCCCAGTTTCCCACTATAGTTTTAATCAAAATTCATCCAAAAAGAAAATAGCAGTAGCAGCAGCAGCAACTAAAAATGGCAGACAATGAAACCCCAGTTCGTTTTGGCATCATAGGATGTGCAGAAATTGCAAGAAAAATGTCAAGAGCCATTAATTTATCTCCTAATTCAACCCTTTACGCTATAGCAAGCCGTTCAATTGAAAAAGCCAAGAATTTTGCAATCAAGAACAGTTTATTATCAGATTCTATAAAACTTTATGGCAATTATATTGAATTACTTAATGACCCTTTTGTGGATGCAGTTTATATGCCTTTACCTACTAGTTTTCACCTTCATTGGGCAATTTTGGCTGCTGAAAAAAAGAAGCATTTGTTGTTGGAAAAACCTACTGCTTTGAATGTAACTCAACTTGATAAGATTATTGAAGCTTGTGAAAGAAATGGGGTTCAGTTTATGGATGCTAGTATGTGGTATCATCATCCTAGAACTGCTAAAATGAAGGAGTTCATTTCTGATCCTAAACTCTTTGGACAAGTTAAAGCAGTAAGTTTTTTTAGGAGACTTTAAATATAGTAAAATGTTCAAATATACCATTCTGCTAAATTTTCATTTTACCATCTGTTATATTTTTGAGCCGTGAAATCAGCCATTGAATGATGGCATCAGAGTAGGCTGCCTACATCACACCCTTGGGGTGCGACACTTCATCGGACTCTGTATGAACGCTGGATGTTTTGTGTACCGAGCAACTCATTTTTTACAGTATGTTATACTTGTCATTAGCAAATCGTCTTTGTATTTGAGGTCTGACATGGATGGGGACTGTAGGGAAAAGGTCTAATTTACCCTTCTACTTTTGACTATGGTCTAGAATTATCCTCCGTTATACTTCTGGTTGGATTTTCTGTTAGGGTTGAGGGTAAATGTTAGATGATATGCTAATAATAAGGGTATGAAGGATAGTACGGCGGTGAATAAAATAATAGAAGGGTATTTTTTACCTGTTTCCCTTAGTTCTTTCTTGTTGAAATTCATCTTTTTGGTATTTTGATGTTCCAAAGGACTTGTGTTGAGTATATCAAAAGAAGGAATTTAGTGTGGTTTAACATGAGTTAAGAAAATTACTAGTATTTTCAAGAGTCCCTTTGTACTTTAGATGTTTGCTACATTTATCTGGAGAAGTTTATGGTAGATTTCAGAAATTTGAACTGACTTTATGATCCATTACCCTAGTAGTATACGACAGTGGCTTAAATTTCCTTATCAATTTGCAATGGCCGGAGAGCGTACCTAAGTGTAGTAGCATTATAGATAAACATCTAACCGTGCCGCGGTATGACCAAATTTTTGAAATTATAATAGCATCTGTTCTTAATTTATGGGGGACTAGTTTCCTGTTAATACCAGCTTATTCTAGAATTCGCCATTTCTTTCTTCATGTAGTTCACTTCTTATGTAGCTTGACAATTAAGGGATTTGTGGAAATCCCGTATAGTCTGATACATGCGCGTGTAAACAATATATGCAGCTTCAGTTCATGAATCAAATGAATCCTTTTGTGCTTAGGTTTTGTTCCAAAAATATTAGTATTGATGATTGTGTAACTAACCTATACAAGTGCTCTTTTTTGGTAAGATTCACAGCTCATCATCATATTCTCCTGGTCCGGAATTTCTTGAAAACAACATCAGAGTAAAGCCAGACTTGGATGCCCTTGGGGCGCTGGGAGATGCGGGTTGGTACTGCATTGGTGCGATATTATGGGCTATGAACCAAAACCTGCCAACAACTGTGACTGCACTGCCTACTGTCGCAAGAAACTCGGCTGGAGTTATCTTGACATGCAGTGCCTCCTTGTATTGGGAAAAAGAGGAAACTGTCGCTACATTTTACTGCTCTTTTGTTTCACATGAAACGATGGACTTGAGAGTTTATGGTTCCAATGGTACCTTTTATCTCTACGACTTCATTATCCCCATGGACGAGAACTCTGCTTCGTTCAGCTTCATTTCTGGTGCCAAGTTTGTGGATCGCCATATCGGATGGAATGTGAAACCTCAGGCAGTTGAAGTAAATTCTAAGTTGCCACAAGAGGCTTCTATGATTCAAGAATTTTCTAGGCTGGTTAAGGCAATTGAAGTATCGAAAAGCAAACCGGAGAGCAAATGGCCGTATAGTAGCAGAGTCACTCAACTTGTGCTGGATGCTGTGAACAAATCTATCGACCTTTGTTTCCAACCAGTTCATATGTAAATGCTTATGTTCATAACAATTGTTACCTGTTGCCTTAAGAAAACAGTAAATTCGAGATTGCTTTTGTTCATTACTTGGCTGAAATAGTAAGTACACTAATGTATTCCTATAATTGACTGTAAGATATTGTGGAGACATTCTTTATTATCTACTGGAGTGAGTTTTACAAATAGAAATAGCAAGCGGTTACATAGGTATATATCTTTGAGCTATTATTCCCTTTTACTGCACTTTTACTGCAAAGAAAATTTTATATAAGAAGCTGTGATTTAAGGCATCGTGTTTCATGTTAAGGACGCTAAAGCCGGGGAACTGTGGCTGCATTTTGGTCAGCCTGTTGGTCTAACATGTGCTGCTGATCTCAAACATACATTGGTGAAAATTCTATGTTGCTCGGGCTCTTCAAAAATATTGCGGGTGCGTGTCAGATACTCCAAAAGTAGTGCAGTTTTTGAGGATCCAACATGAGCGCGGCATCATTTTTGAAAAGTCCGAGCAATATAGGGTGAAATGGTGGATCGTTAAACACGTCAATGAAGCACATGCAATCATCCTGCTTTGTGTACCTTCTATTATGTTGATGTGTGTTCTATCACTAGACTCATTTGTCAGGTGATCACTTTAATAGTGATGTTGCTTAAGGTCATGTTTAAAGGGATGGATCGACATTTGCGACAGAGTTGAGCATTTTAAAGCTCCCTGCAGATTACTCCTGTGAAGTGGATTTCTCCTCGTTCTCGAAGGCTCAAACTCAAAACACCAGATGGTAGCAGCAGCACTGGCTCATTACATATTCAGGTATGAGAAGGGTTGTTAGAAATAAAAACGAAGAGTTCGGTTATGGATTTTGCCAAACCTCATGAATTCTGCACTAACAACTTGGCAGAAACTCAGGCTGCACTATTTGGTTAGTTATGGTGTTCCTTTCATGGAGTTATGGATCTCATTTTTGATTGTTAATATGTTGAATGGTGATGTTACACCTTCTTGGGAACTTAAGGATGACATTGTGAAGATGATTGAGATAATTCACTTTGTATATTTTCTAGAACATCTTTACCCAAATAGTTGGCCGTATTTACTATTTATTTTTTCTAGTCAGTATACATAAATTATACACTAATTATATATATCAACTAGTTATTTTTAGTTTAAGCGGTTAAAGTGAGCTGTTATTAGGTTAATTCTTCATTTTCTTGTTTTCTCACTTTTACTAGTGTTTTTGGACTTAACATAAAGGAGGAGTCCTCCTCACTTATTAATTTTTTGCACACTTTTGTACCAGAATGACTGTCATTTTTCAATTCGTATAGACGGCTGAAGTCTATGTTCTCCTCCATATACTATGTAAAGTCTATGTTCTCCTCCATATACTGTTTTACACAGGTAGAGGCCTGTTCATGCCTAACAAGGAACGGTCTTGGAAAAACAATAACTATTGTTCATTAGATCATTTCTGATACGCCCACAAAATTTTAGGCGATTTGGAGCCGGTTGCCCGAATTCATGAAAATGACGCGGACATTAGCACACGAAAAATCAAAATCGTGCTGAATTCTTGTTTCATGACCCTAAAATGCCAAAAATCGAGGAACGGTTATGGAGAATCAATGACTACTATTAAATTGGTCATTTTTTATGCGCCCACAAATTTTTTGGCGATTCGGGGCCGGTCGCCCGAATTCATGAAGATAGACTTGAATATTAGCACACGAAAACTCAAAAATCGTGCTGAATTCTTGTTTATGGCCCTAAAACGCCAAAAAATGAGAAATGGTCATGACTATTGTTTATTAGGTTGTTTCTGATGGCCTACAAAATTTTAGGCGATTCAGGATCAGTCACCCGAATTCATGAAGATGGCGTGGAGATGCACACGAAAAGTCGAAAAATTTGCTCAATTCATGTTTTATGGCTCTAAAACACCAAAAACGAGAAATGGTCATGGATAAGCAATGACTATTATTCATTAGGTCTTTTCTGATTGGCCCACAAACTTTTATGCGATTCGGGGTTGGTCTCCCGAATTCATGAAGATTGCGTGAACAGTAGTATACGAAAAATCAGAAATCATGCTGAATTCCTGTTTTATGGCCCTAAAACATCAAAAATGGGGAATGGTCATGGAGAAGCAATGACTATTGTTCATTATGTCATTTCTGATAGACCCACAAAATTTTAAGCTGTTCGGGGTCGGTCGCCCGAATTCATGAAAATCGTGGACATTAGCACACGAAAAATTAAAAATTGTGCTGAATTATTTTTTTATGGCCCTAAAACGCCAAAAAACGAGTAACGGTCATGGAGAAACAATGACTATTGTTCCTTAGATCATTTCTTTGTTAGTAGTATTTTGTTTATTTGTTTACTGTTAGAGTGTGATACCTCTAATAAAAAAGTTTGTGTACACCACCAGTGACATGATATTATTGAAACCTTAAGCATGATATAGGACTGTTTTAATTTCTACAAAATGAATATGGCATCCTAGAGTTTCATCAATATGAATCATGTTAAAGTTATTGGCATTAATATATGCATTGTTAGTTAGCTGGTTGGTTGTGCATGATATATTGTTTGGTTTTTACTTTCTTTTTCCATTTCACCCCATCTCCTTTTTGGCCACTACCCCACTCCCTTTCCCTCTTGAACAAAAATCCTTTACTTCTTTGCAATGGATCATAAAATTGCTCTTCCATTTTTGTGAAACCATATCTCTTCACGTGAAGAGTTGATTCTCTCTCAAACGGCAAATCCCAACCCGTGACACCCCTTTGATTTTCATTTTCTGAATTTCAAGTCAGAACTCTAATCAGAGACGGAACTAAGATTTGAAGTTTATAGGTTCTGAATCCATCATTGAACCATATAGCTCGTTTTAGTTACTGGTACGTAATCAAATATTTATGCATATTTTGTAAATTTTCTAATAAAAATACAGAGTTTAAGCAAAAACTATTAGCTTCATCTAAACCTGCAATCAGAAGCGGACCCAGAATTTTAACGCGCAGAGGCATTAGTATTCTAATCAATCAGTGTTCCCTAAAGACTTTTAATGTTTAGGGTGCCAAGTGATTTAAATTAACCATTTTCAAGGTATGCACATATACATATACAAGATTTCTACCGAAATTTACGGTGTCCGGTGATCCCGCAAGGATACATATAGATCCTCCTCCACCCACAGCTAATGCTCTCCCTCCGGCCCCGACTCTAACCCTAGCTATTTTTTTACCTATAAATACACCCAAATATTTTCAACTGCAGACCAAGTTTTTTACCATCAAAATCTCTCTCAAATCTTATATTTCAATCCCTTCTAAAACGGCTGTCTACTACTTTACTCTCTCGATACTTTAATAATCTTTATTTCTATTCATTCTTTGTTTTGCAAGTAAATTGGTATTATTCTTTATTACTTTTGGTTCATTTGTATTAATTGAACCATAACTAAATTATGGTTACATTTATTCTTTGGGTTAGTTGGGGTGGGATTGGACTATTATCTATTTTGCCTTGACTATTCTTAGTTTCTTGGCTATGTGTTTTATCTTTTATATCATACGTTTAAGTTTTAATTAATCTGGTAGGAACATTTAGAGCCTTTATATAGTCAAAATTAAGTTGTTTTAAATAAGATTAGGAGCAGGTTAATAATATAACTCTAAGGTTCTTTTTAACATTTATTCAAATGGATAGCTTCCAAATCCTAAAAGAAAAGATTTTTTTATTCAAAGTGTTCACAAATCCAAGTTTCAAAACAAGATTTTCTTGAGATTTTTTTTATTTAAAGAAAACAAGCCGTTTGTTAAAGAGTGTTTAACACTTTCCCTTTAGGACTATTTGAACCCTTACTCTCTAAGTGTTTAAATGAAGTTAATTTCACAACATTAAGTTAATTAATTTAGGTGCGCTAACACACCTTAGTAATTGTTAAGTGACGACTCCTACTTTAATAATAAAACTCGAGAATTTTCAATATGTTGCACTTTAACCCGGTTTAAAAAAGGGTGCAACATTTTGGATATTGAGAAGAGAAGAAAGATTTGATTGTAATTTTGTTTCTCGGTGTAAATCATGTATTTATAATATTAGATGCTTGTTAAAACACAATTTCTTAGAAAAGACACAACTCTTTGAACGGATACTTTCAACCGTCATTTTTAATTTAAAGCTTAAAATTCAATTCTCTTCTCTTTTGATTCCGGAAAAAATTCTTAACTTGTTAGTCAAAATCTAGGTTGGACTAAGTGGTGCACAGGAGACATTATGCGTCAAAGGGTTAGGAGCAGGAATGTATAAGTTGTTGAGAATATATCAACAGACATCGTGCCTCATATCATTCTTTATTTCTCAGTGTTGATTGTTGTTATATAGTATTTCGATATGATTTTGATTTTACTAAATCAAGATCTTGGCATGGCTAAAGAAGCAGGGGTGTCGTTGAAATTTCTCATAACTAGATTTTTTGCATATTGTCTTTTGTAAAACATTTTGAGATTTCAAACCAGAGATAGGATAATTGAATTTTCTTGAAAAAATCTCAAAACATTTTGCAAAACACCATATGCAAACAATCCAGGTATGAGAAATTTCAAAATACCCCTGCTTCTTTAACTATGTCATTGATGAATTAAACTCAAAATCATATCAGAATACCACCAAATAACAGCAACACCATTGAAAACAAGAATAATATGATGCATGACGTCTACAAATGTATCCCCAACATCCTATACATTCTTGCTCCAAACCCTTGACCGCATAATGTTTCTAATGCTCCACTTAGTCCAACCTAGATTGTTAATTAACAAGTTTAGAATATTTTTTTCAGAACAAAAAGAGAAGAGAATGGGATTTTAAATTTTAAATTGAAAGATGATTGTTGAAAAACTCAGGATACAGCTGAAGTTTCTGGAGTTGAAAGCTGATTAGGACCTATTGCTTCATAATATTCAAGAGTTATGAGGTCCTGGACCTTGTGCATCTGTGATTTTGACTTTGTGACAAAGGAGAGTTGCCAAAGAAGAGCAAGTTCAATATATAGTGTAACAGTGTCCAAAAGAAGTAGGTGTTTGTCGCTTTGTTAAGTTGTGGTTATTTTTCAATTTGCAAATATTGGTTATATATATTGTAAGTAATGTAAATATTTATTAAAATCATCCTTTACTTTAGCAGACATGGCAAACTTTGGATTATGTTTTTCTAGTGTTTGGTTATCGGTTAGTTAAAACTATAATTTAAATTTATACCAAAATATTTGGTAATATTTATTCCACACTTGAATATGGTATAAAATTAGTAGTTCGGTTAGCTATACTTGGATAAAGTTATTAAAATGATAATATTACCCCTCAAAGCCCTTAGTTTTCACTGTTATCGCTGAAATATCCAAGGTTAAAAATCGAAAACAAACATATATAAGTTTGTCCAACTTCAAACGAAAGTATAGGTTTGCATTATACATTGTACATTCCACTTTAAACTTAATGAACCAAACAGATTAACACTAATACTAAATAATTGGAGAATTACTAATCTCAATATTATAATCATAGCATTATAATCTCTGCATAACTTTGTTAGTACACCAAACACCCCTAATGATCATTAGCTTCTCCTGCTTTCAAATTTTTCCACAACTTGCTTACCTCCAGGCTTCAATATTTATTTAAAAAAATGGAGTTATATTTCAAGAAATCACTTATTAGTGTCAGGGAAAGAAATGGTGCACAGTAAACAATATTCACTGTAAATAATAGTAATAAAGACAAACAGAACCTCCCCCCCAGAATACGATTAATCCGGCATGAGCTACATGAGCCCCCTAGTAATTTTCAGGATAAATTGACTCTCGATTCTCGAGTAAAACATTCAAAAGTCCAACTACAAACTCAAAAGCAAAACCTCTTTTTATTTCCACACCTCTTATACTCTCTATTTTTTTGCTCACAAATTATTTTTCTTTCTCGCACCATCTATGCCTCTGTGAATTACTTCTTGTTTCTGTGTTAGAACTGAAAGAGTCAGCTTCCCCATTTTAGGTTCGACTAGTGAATGTTGGTTCCAAACGCACACGTAAGTAAACGGTGTCAACAAGTAATAAAGTGATGAGAAAGTATCTTCCCACGAGGATTTATGATTCTCGTCTAATCTAAACTACTAATGAGTTTATTGCTCAAGTGATTGTGAACAAGATGATTGTGATTTTTTTACTACTAAAAATTACTACGAAATTACTAAACACGCAAGGAATTCAAGGGTGCAAAGCAAAGAAGCAAACACTTACGAAGAATTCAATGAGATGGGAATATTCTGGGGTTATGAGATTAGTGTCTCTCCTATTGCGTTCTTCCGGTTAATTTTCGGGGTTATGGGAAAGGGTCCAGGCCTCAGGGCTCTGATACCAGTTGATGTTTTATACTTCAATACCACACAAGAGGGGGGAGGTGATTTGTGTGGTGTCCAATTTTTCGCGTGCACAGATTATAGAAGAACATGTTTCTTCTATGTGTTCCTTATACTACTGTTGCGGAATAATAAATGAGGAAAGTAAAGAACACAAGTATTTTTACATGGAAAACACCCGACTCAAAAGGTGAAAAAATTACGACCTACTACCCAGTAGGATTTTTTCCAACACTTCACTAAATCACTGAGCCAAAAACAACAAAACTCTTTGTAAACCTAAGGATTACCTCTAACCCTTTGTGGCAACCAACCTCAGACTGTTGCGACAATTTCAAGTTAACTTTAACTTGAATACTACACTCAAAGTACCTAGTACAATTGGATAAAGCAAAAAGGTACAACTCTAAAGCCTTACTACAATGAAACTAGAATAAAAGTCAGACACTTGGAACTGGTTCTTCTATCTGGTTCATGTAGCTTCAGGTTCGAACACTTGAATCACACAGGAATTGCTTGCAAAATGCCCTGCTATTTTTTTCTCAACTCTTGTTTAACTTCAACATTTATACGTGCATGTAACATGAGAACATCCTACAATATATAGAGTTAGTAGAATAGAAAATAACTAGAAGTCTAATGCTTTACTCTTCCTTGGTGGAAGAGTTCTTGTTATCTCCAACTTCTAACTCCTCCCTTATCTAGGATAGAGTTCTCTTCGAGTAAGGAGTCCTTCTCCTTACACTTATGCAACATTTTCGTTCAGGAAATATCAGATATAACCACTTAAGCTTATCTCCTTCATGTACATACCTTGTGCTCGAATATGCTCGTGTCTGTGTACAATGTGTATGGAGCTGGTTCATGCTTGAGTTTCTTTGTCAACTTCACGTAGGCCAACAAATTCCCCCTTTTTGATAATGACAAACTCTGTGCTTTTCATAAGCATAAGACTTGTTTCAACTTAGCTCAACATCAACACAATGTTAAAACACTGTCCGTTTTAAAGTCATAAATCATTAAGGACCAGGCTCATTAGGTTATAAACATCACAGTCCAAAGTAAAAAAGCACAACCTATCTTCCCCCTTTTGGCATCATTGAAAAGTTGCATAATTATATTAGATAATCAGATTTTAATAGATATCACTCATGGCCACTGGGGCTACATCAAATGTAATCATGGAGTCAAGCATTATTTATCAATATAATGATATTAGCTATCTAAGAAGCATCAACAAATAGTTAGAGCACAAAAACAGTTGATTATCATTGATACTAGTCATCCACAAAGCGTAAAGAAAAATAAAGGTACTGGATCATGAGCAAAAAGAACAAACACAATCCCATCCGGGTCACTGGTTTGTATAGCTAGGCTATGAAGGTTTCAACTCTGGGAAGGACCAGGTTCTTGATTTCTGGACTGAATCAACTTCAATATATCATGAAGAATGCCTTCATTCTTCTCCTTCTCTTTTGCAAGCTCAGCCCTGAGAGCATCCCTCTCAGTTTCTACTTCAGCCAGCCTCTTCTTCAACCTCTCAATCTTAGCATACTTAGCCCCACTCTCTTGCACCAAGGCTCTCACTTTGCTATTCAAAGGCACCTTCTTGGATGAACCAGGTTCTTTGGGAGTAGTGAGGACTTTATATTCACATGCAGTCAAGGTGTTGGACCCAAAGTGATCTTTGCTTGTACTTATATCTCATTTCTTGAGGGGTACCTTGAAGTGACGAGCACAGCGGTGAGAATGAAACCATAGGATATGGCATAAGTTTTGGTGCCAGTTAGAACCCTATTAAGAAGCTGGATGACAAACCCAGACCAATTGATTTGCCTCCCACTATCCAGGCATTCCATAAGGACCAGGTCCATGAAGGTAGCAATATGTCTTCTTTCCTGCCTGGGCAACACGACCTTGTTAACAAATTCAAACAGTACTTTGTAGGCAGGCCTCATCTCACTTTTGTAAACAGCCTTGGGCTGAAGCTCTTCCTCATTGTCAACAAACTTCCTTGTAATGGAAAGTGAGGTGGGGCTTGGCCATTTTAACTTTTTGTAATCATTGTACCGTTCAGCAGGTACTCCCAGAATCTCTCCCAATTCCTTGTCCTCAAAGCTCACAATCACCCCCTTCACCACACTGTTGACTCTGCCATTTTTTATATCACAATTTTCCATGAACTCAACAATCTCAATTCTGGCAGGCTTTCCATCCATCTGAAGGACCATATCCTTCCAACCCTGCAGTTATAGTTTTTTCAGCAGCATCACCATGCCTTCCTCGTCAAAGTCCCGAGGAGTCTACCCTTCAAGATGGTTCTTTTCCCAAACTTGACCAACTTGTCCTGCTTTTATCAGATTCCTCTTCTTTTTCACTTTCCTCTTCCTCCACTATTTTCACTTTCCTAGACTTTCTTGCAGACCTGGTTCTTTTTGCCAAGGTAGAAGGCTCTACATCAGCAGTCTTTGAATGTGACTTCTTCTTGGAAGTCTTTCTTTTCTTTGTCTTTGGAATCACAACCTCCACCTCCTCTGTCTTGTGTTCATCACGAAGGACCAGGTCCATATCCTCAATGTCAACTGCCTCAACAAGCTCACTCACTTTCTTTTTCCCTTTGCAACAGCTTTTTGTTTACTCTCTTATAGGGCTCTTTCCAGTTCAGCCTCACTTTACTTCTTTTGACTCCTTGTAGCTCTTCCTCTTGTAGGAGGAGTCTCTACAGGGATAGAAAAGGTAGCCTTTCTCTTCTTGTTTGCCCTAGCAGTTTCAGGAATTTTAACTCCTGGACTCTTCTTCTTTTTCGAATTGTAGCTGTCAGACACTTATTTCAGTAGGTCTTCGAGAGGTTCCTGCAGATGGAACAGGTTCTTGGAACCTCTTCCTCAACCTAATCAGCCCCTCGGCAACACTTGCATCTCCAGACCCACTACCCCCTTGTTTTCTCAAATTTTTTACCTCCTCAGCAGCATCCTTATTTCACAACACCATAGCTCCAGTCTCCTCAGTCAATTCAGCAGGAGTAGGTGAAGATTCAGCCACTCCTTCTTTTCCCTTTCCCTCACAGCACCTTGAGCACCCTCACTCTTTTTTTCTTTTTCCTTTTTATCTTTACCACCAATTTTTCCAGATTCAATGGTTTCAACCCCACCCATAGTTCCAACCAAAACAAATCTATTTTCCAGATTCTCAGCAACTTCAGAAATTATATCAGACTCAATTTTAGAACCAGAAGTTACATGTTCTATTTCAGATGAAATCGTTTCTTCCCCCTCAGTTGCAGACTTAAATGATTCTTCAGATTTCTGGGGTTTTTCTGCCTGACTTGCCCTCAATTGCTCATTAATTTTCTTAATTTGTTCTCCTCGAGTGACTACTTTGCGAGCAAGCATCTTGAACCTTCCTTTCTTAGAGATAAGTGTGATTGAGGGTGTGGTTGAAGGTGTGGGTGTGGATTCTTTAGGTGGTGATGAGGGATTTTTAGAGAGGTTGTCCATTGATGGTTGTAGACGAAGTGTGAGTGTTGAGAAGATAAGAGAAGATAGAGAGAATCTTTTTACGGGTGGGAGTTTAGAATGAAAAAATGGGTAAGACCGAATCAATTTAAGGAGGGAGAGTTTAATAGGGTAACGACAGCTTTTCAGAAGCTCATGAGTCTAATCAAACTGGGAGTCAATTTGAAAAGACATTAGAGATTTCCCTATATTATAGGCAATTATTGTGCTGTGAACTCTCCTTGGGTGAAACTGGTTCTTTTTGAAACGGAGAAGCTTTAGGGAAGTTGGGATTAAATGGGACTCTCCTTTTGATCATGATCCAAATACAATTATTTCAAAATATGCTAAGTGGAGAGTACATACCATGTAATCTTGATGAACTAGGTACTTCATTGAGGATTCTCTTGTGTAAGTCTGAATTTTCCAAGAAAATAAAGATAATATCATTAGAGATTAATGAGACAGTTTAGCACATGGCACAAGAGTATACTAGTGAAAGTATGAGACTGAGCAAAATCTAATCTAATTATGTACAAAATTCACAAATTGTCTAACCAATTTTTGAGTTAGAACTGGTTCATTTTAGGTGATCTTAAGCATCTTTAATTTTAACATGTTCCTTTCAAACTGATCTCTACTTAGAGATTTTGTGAAGATGCCAGTTATTTGCTTGTCAGTAGCACAAAATTCCACAGTAATCAATTTTTTTCATAGTTGTCCCTTAAAAAGTGATGCCTAACATCTATATGCTTAGTTTTTTTATGATGAACCGGGTTCTTGGTCATACTAATTGCACTGGTGTTATCATAAAAGATGGGGATACAACCTACATCAATTTCAAAGTCCATTAATTGTTGTTTGGCCCACAATAATTGAGCACAATATGAGGCAGCAACAATATACTCAGCTTCAGCAATAGACAATGCCATAAAATTTTACTTTTTGGTGGCCCAAGACACAAAACATGAGCCAAGAAAGTGTTCCATACCTAAGGTGTTCTTTCTATCCACAAGAAAACCTACATAATCAGCATCAACATATCCCACTAAGTTGAAATTACTACTTTTTGGATACCATATACAAAGGCCAGTGGTGCCTTTTAAGTATCTCAAGATCCTCTTGACAGCAGTCAAGTGAGACTCCTTTGGATTTGTCTGAAAACTAGCACAAAGGCCTACACTAAAAACAATGCCAGGTCTACTAGCAGTGAGATATAACAAAGAGCCAAGCATTTGTTGATACCCAATTTTGTCATCATATTTTTTCAAATAGTATATATACTCTCAAAATATCATTTTGCATCATTACTAAATTTACAAGAGTTATACAAGTATTTCTATAATTTTCATAATTTTTAAAGCTTTAGAATCGATTTTCTTGCATTTAAATTACTTGAATATTTATTAACTACCCTTTGAAATTATTTTGTGATGACTTAATCATCTAAATTTATTATTTATATCTACATATATGTTTTATAATATTTTACTTCATTTCATATAATCATCTTTGCATTTTGAGTCATTTACATAATTTTGCAGTAATAGCCTATATTCCATGCATAATTATATTTATTATATTATTCATGCTAAAATAGTATTTTTCTATTTTTATAAATGTTAAGTTAATATTTTCAATTATTTTATTGTACAAGTAATATTTTATTATCTATTAATTATTTTTATAAATTATTTATTTTAACAATTTTGGTGTATTTAATTATTAGCCCAATATAGGGCCAATTTTCGGACCAAAAACCTTGGCCCAATACCCTTTATCCCAGCACCAGCAGCCCACTATCCTATACCCATCTCCTGACCCGCCCCACTTCCCTTTTTGATCCTGGCCGTTGATCTCAAATGATCAACGACCCATAATAATTCCCCACATTTCCTTATATCCCCATGACCCAAACCCTGGTCCCATTTTCCCCTATTAGACACCCTCAAAACCTCTCAACCCATTTCCTCTTCTGAGAAACTCTAGCGACCCCCTCCTGATTTCTCTCCGATTCCAATCTAAACATGGAATCAATCCATCATTTACTTACCTATTTTGTGATACTTTGCTATTGTATACGCATTTGTGGTGTTACTTAGTTCTTTCTCTATTTTTGGAAAGAACTCCTTTCAAGGGAAGACCTGATTAACTCTGATTTTGTGAAGAACCGGCAATATTTCATCTATATATACTCTACAATGAACGATTCTCACATTTCCGACCAGATTCATTGCCATTTGACTTAACTAGGGTTTGAAATTTTGATTTTCCCTTTACCGGTTCTGTTACTAATTGCATGTGATACTATTTCCTTATTTTGTGATTGATTAATTATTTTCTATATTTGCTTGTTCGATTTCCACTACTATATAAACCCCTCTGTAATCCCCCTTAACGGGGCAGAAGAACCATTCTCTCATACTGTCAGGGGTTCATTTGAGACCCTTGGGAACTTTGACGCACTGAGTTTTGGGTTCTGCTGCTCTCTCTATTGTCAATGATTGAAGTATTATTGGAATTATTCTTCTTGTTTATCCATTTGTTAATTCGCAACGGGTAAGTGTCTTTGGCTCTGTCAATTCCATTCCTTCTCGTTGTGTTCATGTTTGTACATTTATGTCACTTAAACTTTGTGAATCTATATGCTATTGTGTTATCCCTGTCATTTATGACTCAGAACTTTTCTAGCATCTGAACTTGTCCAACTTCTGACTTTGATGTATGCCTATTATATGCGTTCAGCATGAATGATCCTCACTACCTTAAGCATGCCCAACCTAGTGTGTTTTTGTATGTTTAAATGTTTATACCTTCACTCATCCTGAGTTTATATCCTTGCCTTGTTCCGTATCTTTGTGATAAATCAACTCATGTGTCCTAATTCCTGTTAGATCATTCATGTGTACTTAATACCCTACTAGAGTTAGTTCTTAGCCATGTTATTAGCCAAAAGTATTGCCCTGCTAATTGTGAGCATAAAGTGTGTTCCCTGCCTGACTTAATCCCATGTTGTCTAGTACTACCTATGGTTTACAAGGTAAAAGTGCACTATCCGGCTTTCCTCTTATGTATAATTTGTTAGTCTAGTTTTTATGTATCCTTGCCTACTAAGCTCTGGTGTTGCTTAAGTCTTTTGTGTTATGACTGGTATTTAGCATGTTCGAATTAAGGTTTGTTTGTAGACCACGTCCACCAACTTGTTTGTTTATTCCATTTTCATCAGTTTTTCATGTTAGACATCCTTATGTGAGGACTATACTTTGTTGGCTTTCTGTCCACGATTTTATTAGACTCTCATGTTTAAAATCTCACAACTAAGTTCTTTATGCTAATCCTGGACCATGTTTGCTTTGAAACTTTACTTGAAGTAGTATGCTATCTCATGTTGGTCAATTCTATCACCTTAGCTTTATTCTCAAAG
The DNA here is from genome assembly GCA_000715115.1 of Nicotiana otophora. Taxonomy (NCBI): domain Eukaryota; kingdom Viridiplantae; phylum Streptophyta; class Magnoliopsida; order Solanales; family Solanaceae; genus Nicotiana; species Nicotiana otophora. The sequence continues at coordinate 93,599 of AWOL01S0083326.1, read as the reverse complement.
AATGCAAGCATGAACCTGCCTTATGTATGGCCTATGAACTTGTCAATATGCTTCGTGAAAACTGATGTTAGATATAGTTTCGAGAATTCAGTGTGTAGATTTCAAAAGGTTGTTTAATTAATCCCAGTAGTTTTATGGTTAAGTTTGGCATCCGGCTGGGTAAGTAAGTCCTCCATTTGGGCCTAGTTTTGATCCATGTGTGTTGTTGGAGTTGTACCTTGTAACTGGCACACTCTGATGCCTTGGGGTGAAGCTGGGATTGAGTCTATTGTTTGTGCAAAGAATGGGCCGCTGAAGACCCAGAAGTGTCACTAGGCTATTTTCTTTGGGCATGTATTTGTTTCAGCTTGTAATTTGGTCATATTTTAAGCATGTATTCTTCCACTTGGGCCTATAATAACTTGTATTAAACAACATCTAGGGGATTAGTGAAAGTTGTGGGGCTGGGATGCTCTATCTTTGCATGAATGGGTAGAAAGTATGTCTATAGGGCTCTAATTGTTTATTTGCTTTCCATGTCCCACCTTTGGGAATTATTTGCACAACATGTCGATTAACTTGTCTATTCACTTAGAAAGCATGACCTAGGGTTAATATAATTCCTTAACATGAAAACGTTAGTAAGTATGACTATAAGGTCTGAAATTGGATTTGTTGCGCTTAGATATCATGCCTATAGGAACTCAATGCAATAACTAGAAATGCATGCTTTATCGTACTTCTCTCAATCACTTGACTCATCTAGATACCATGTCTATAGGATCTTGAATTGATTAATTAAAAACTGATATTGTTGTTATTCTCTTTTTGTTACATAGCTCGTCTAAAAATCATGACTATGGGAATAAAAATGAGTAATTCTGCGTTTTCAATGGACTCACTTCCTAGATGCAAATCATGTAGAGATCATGTCTATAGGATGCTTCCACTCACCTAGAAATCATGCATATAGGATCTTTGATAGGATCAACCGTTTTGTCAAGATAATTTGCCTAGAAATACTGCCTATAGGACTTTATGTCAATTTTTGAATCGTCCAATCACATAAAAATCATGCCTATAGGTCTTGAACAATTTAATATACCTTGACCTCAAGCATTTCTATATATTGTGGCCTACCTAATAATCTGAACATCGTTGGCATGAGTTCATAACTGCCTGCATGCATCTGTGTCTATATGAGGAGACAAACTTGAGCCCTCGTGTGTTGATTATGTATAGTCCTATATGTTTTGAATGTCGCCTAGTTTTATTATTCTGAGCAACCTAAGTAAAGTCTAGAACTACCTAATAGTAGGTCCAAAGCCTCCTAAACCATATGCATGGGATGGGTAGTGCACGCATAGGATACAGTTTAGAATTGAATTAGAGCGCCTTTAAGTAATAACTTCAACATAGTAATTGGGTAGCAGGAGATGATAGTCTATACCCGTTGAATAATATGAGCAACCCCTATCCTAAGGGAGTTACGAAGTATTATTTATGTTGCACGGGGTGATCCTTTAGGCTAAAAATCTTAGGCCCCAATCCTTTTATATACTTGTTGTTCACACTTAGTCATAGATCAACACAACTGTATTACTTGTGATTTTTTAAGACTTGTATCAATTAGTCATATAGTTAATTCTTATGTTATAATAGAGTTTTGAACTCCTACATCTTTCTTTATTTATTTGATCACCTAGCTTAATTCTCTAATCCACATAGTTTAAAGTTCGATCGGCACCCACAGTATTGGACCTCGAAGAGTACCTAACACCATCGCTTTGAGGTAATTTGAGTCCTTACCCGATCTTTGGTGACACGGACTAGTTAAAATAGAGTTATTCGAAAATAGGTGCCCTAACGTACCTTAAAAATCTTTAGGTGGCGACTATTCTCTTTTAATTACCTTCCTTTAAAAGAGTTGTCATATGTCGAAACCCGCTTTCGCGAGAAAACGGGGCGCGACATCATTCCCCTATATAACTTCTGATCAACAAATGAACTAGGTTCATCTATATCCAATTTTGTGGTTGTTTCTATACGAGTGTCAATTTCTTTGGAGTATTCTATTTTAAACCTTTTAAGCAACTCTTTCACATACTTCCACTGATGGATCATAGTTCCATTTGAATTTTATTTAATTTGTAAGCCTAAAATGAAATTAAGCTCACCTATCATACTCATTTCAAATTCAGTCCCCATTAGTTTAGCAAATTCTTTACTTAACTTATCAGTAGTTGCTCCAAAGATTATATCATCAACATATATCTGAACTACCAAGAGATCTTTACCTTTTTCTTTCAAGAATAAAGTATCGTCAATTTTACCTCTCTTGAAGCCATGCTCAAGCAAGAACTTTGACAATCATTCACACCATGCTCTTGGAGCCTGCTTGAGCCCATAAAGTGCCTTGTCAAGCTTGTACACATAATCAGGACATTCCTTGCTTTCAAAACCCATATGTTGCTTGACAAACACTTCTTCCTTTAGATAGCTATTAAGGAAGGCACTCTTGACATCCATCCGATGGAGAGTGAATTCTATGTAAGCAGCAAAGGTCGTAAGGAGTCTAATTTCTTTCAATCTTCAACTGGAGCAAAGGTCTCATCATAGTCTATTGTCACGCCCCAAACCTAGGGGGCGTGGCTGGAACCCGGTGCTTTACTGGCATGGGAGAACCACTCTGTAACTCATGATCGTTCGACTAAAACTAGAACATGCATAGATCGAGTTGGCTAAACCCATTCTATGATACAACGAGCGGCAAGCTCGGCTACGATTATCAAGCATACTTCTCCAATATTTTTTTCCTTTAAAACACATATCAATGACAACTAGAACTATATATCCAAGTTACTGCAATGATTTCCATCCACAACACAACTTCGAACATTACCGAATAGCTGACAGAATAACAACAACGTCAAAATGCGATTTTTCACTATTAATTCCATAATTCTCATTCCACAATTTAGCCATGATCTAGACGAATTTAAATATACAAAGGAGAGGAAAACTTTTACCTTATTTGCCAAGAAATACTCTTATTCAACCTTATTTCATATCAAAGAAAGCCCGGATTAACCAATTCGCCAAAATGGAACAACGAGATCGAGGCGGTGTACAAAACCCATATATTATCTTTGAGAAAGATTACACTTTGATTTCATGAAATTTTGAGCTCATGTTTCTGAATATCATCTCAAAATAATGTTCTTTTCTGCTACACTACGTTGAACCTATCTATTCTTCAATTTTATTCTCAAATCAAGTGAAACAACAGACATAATTGTAACCTTTTTCTATTTACACATATCCTCCTTAGCTTCTCTCTTGAGACATTGAGTTTAATAGTGTCACCACCACTTATGGGTGTAGATTAGTCACTAATGTTGCTGCCACCATGTGACATGTGGAATGTTATCCACTACACCAACTATATACTCAATAATTCAATTAAATTAGTCTTCCACTATAACTTTCCACTTAACTAATTACACACATAATTAATTTCTAAATTTCATTTCACTTAAATACTAATCATTTTTAACATACTTTATATACCTTACTATCATGGTCACATGGTATATTGTAGTGCACTAGTTCATAAATACAGGGTATTATAGCTTGGACCGTCTTTTAATCCCAAAATGACAAATTTCGACGAAACTCATTTAATTCGATTCATTGACCCTCTGACCTTCACAAATTTACTTATCACTTGTTATAAATAGCATAAATACTTATAACCCCAAAAATAATCTTGTTCTTAAACTTATGTCAATTATCTTACGACAAATCCAACGTTCAAAAGTACGGGATGTAACATCCTTCCCCCATTTATAAACATTCATCCTCGAATGTTAACTCTTAAATATTTACAAAAAATTTGCCAGAGTCTCCTATGTAAACTAAACTAAAACCCAACCTCTATTTGAAGTCTGGACTATTCATAACCTTCTGCACTTAAGTATCTCATATCTTCTTCACATTTACCTTACTTACCTTTCAATTAGCATCGTATCTTCTGTCGCTTTCATAACCCCCCTTACACATAGGTGGGAATTACATCCACACCTTAAAGCTCTACTGTGATACCTGCACCACTGGTGCATACAAAATCCGGCAAAAGCTTCACACTGACTTCTTATGACTCAGCTCTATGGCACGATCTCGAAACAAAAGAAAGGTAACATTTCCCAAATGCCCTATAGCCTCTCAATTATAAATATAGCGCGCAACATACCTATAAGTGAGACTCTACTAGGCACGTCTTTGTAGACTCCGTAGGACATGACCTGCTATGATACCACTTCTTCCTTTAGATAGCCATTAAGGAAGGCACTCTTGACATCCATCTGATGGAGAGTGAATTCCATGTAAGAAGCAAAGTCTGTAAGGAGTCTAATTTCCTCCAATCTTGCAACTGGAGAAAAGGTCTCATCATAGTCTATTGTCACACCCCAAGCCTAGGGGGCATGGCTGGCACCTAGGCGAACCACTCTGTAACTTATGATCGTTCGACCAAAACTAGAATATGCATAGGTCGAGTTGGCTAAACCCATTCTATGATACAACGAGCAAGCTCGACTACGTTTATCAAGCATACTTCTCCAATATTTTTTTCCTTTAAAACACATATCAATGACAACTACAACTATATATCCAAGTTACTCCAATTATTTCTAACTACAACACAACTTCGAACATTACCGAATAGCCGACACAATAACAACAACGTCAAAATGCAATTTTCCGCTATTAATGTTCCTAACGTAGTGTTACATGAATCATCATTTATCAACATGCTATGGCCGATTAGGCAGGCATGCATTTACCACTGAGCTACGGCCAGTTGAAAAGTTATGTATTTACCACTGTGTTACGGCTGGTCGGGCAGTCATGCATTTACCACCGTGCTACGGCCGTTCGTGCAGTTACCACCAGTTGGGCAGTTATACATTTACTACCGAGCTACGGCCGATCGGATAGTTACCACTGATCAATTGGGCAGTCATGTTACGATATTGATAATAGTCCCAAAGAGGCATAATATATGTAAGTATAATTTGTATGCATACACGGTGGCACTTCAAAGGTTCAGGTTGATTCTTATATCTCTTTCATTAATGTTGACTTATTGTTATGTTTCAAGTCTACCTTACATACTCGGTACATTATTTGTGCTGACGTCCTTTTTGTTATGGATGTTGAATTCATGCCTGCAGGTGTAGGAAATTAGTTTGTCGAGCCCTCATAGTAGACGAGGTTAGCATTCAGCGAAAGATCAATAAGACTCCACTTCATTCAGAGTGTAGCCGAGTCTATAAGTCATCATGTCAGAGTTTTACTACACACTTATGGGTAGGTCAGGGACCTGTCCTGTTTGATGTAAAATACTCTTAGAGGCTTTGTAGACACAAGTTCATTATGTACAGTATGTCAGAGGCCTTGATGATCGTGTGTATTCATGTTTTAAGTACGATGGATCCCTAATATAGCATTTGCGCACTTACAGTTATACATTATGAGTCGTGGCCATGTTGGCCCATGGTAGTTACAAAAAGAATGAGTTTAGCCAACTCGACCTATGTATATTCTGGTTTTCATCAAACGATCATGAGTTACAGAGGGGTTCGCTCGGGTCAGTACGACACCGGGTACCAGCCACGCCTCCCTAGGTTTGGGACGTGACATATATGCCCTCCTCTTGACTATATCCTTGAACCACCAATCTTGCCTTGTTCCTTGTAGTTGTTCCATCTTCGTCAAGTTTGTTTCTGAAGACCCATTTTGTACCATTTACTGATATGTCCTTGGGTCTTGGTACCAGATGCCAAACTTGACTTCTCTCAAATTGGTTGAGTCCATCTTACATTGCATTCACCCAGTCTGCATCTTGCAAAGCCTCAGCAATATTTTTAGATTCAATAGGAGATAAGAAAGCATCAAAAGCACAAAGATTCTTCAAAGAGGATCTGATTTTGATTTCAGAGGTTGGATCGGTGATTATGTTCTCAATAGGATGAGAACTTTGATACTTGTAAGGTTTCACAACTAGCTAGTTTCCCCTAAATGTTCCTTCAATATTTTGTTGTTTAGGAACAAGTTCATGGACAGGTTCGCTCGCGGTTTGAGGATCAGTTCCTCTTCGTTCAGTTCCACTTGTCAGGTTGCCCTAGGTGGAAGGACCTGTTCCTTCCTCTGGTGCAGCTTCAGTGTAGGTTGTGGTTTCATTTGAGTTTCTTACCAGTCTTATTGCTTCATCGTCTTGTTCCCGCCTCTCAGAAAATTTTAGTTTCATCAAAAATCACATGTCCACTTTCTTCTACACACGCGGTTCTTTTGTTATAAATCTTATAAGCTTTAGTATGTGAAGAATATCCCAAGAATACTCCCTCGTCACTTATGGGATCAAACTTACCTAGAGAGTTTTTACCATTATTGTGCACAAAGCATTTGCATCCAAATGCCCTAAGATGGATATATTTGGTTTTCTCCCTTTAAGTAACTCATAGGGAGTCTTCTCAACAAGAGGTCTAGTCATGCACCTATTTATATTGTTGCATGCAGTGTTCACAGCTTCTGTCCAGAAGCTATGGGGCATTTTACTAGCAAGAAGCATAGTCCTAGCCATTTCTTTCAATGTCCTATTCTTTCTTTCAACTACTCCATTTTGTTGTGGAGTCCTAGGAGCAGAAAAGTTATGATCTATGCCATGCACATCACAAAATTCAGCAAATTTAGCATTTTCAAATTCAGTACCATGATCAGACCTAATTGATGCAAGTTGATTACCTAGTTGTTTATGAGTTTTTCTAACAAAAGAAGTGAACATGTCAAACGCTTCATCTTTAGATGTTAAAAATAATGTCCAAGTAAACCTAGAGTAATCATCAAAAAGCACCATAACATATCTCTTACCACCTTTGCTCAATGTTCTCATTGGTCCACAAAGATCCATATGGACCAGTTCCATCGTCCGGGTAGTGCTTACCATTTTCTTGCTTTTGAAAGAGGATCTTACATGCTCCCCCCCTTGCACAAGCCTCACAAACTTTATCTTCATTGAACTTAATGTTAGGCAGCCCTATCACCAAGTCCTTGGATGTCCAAGTCTCGTGTACCAAAGGAGGGGATCATTATCCAATACACTTAAGCAAGTGAGTTCATTATCTGAAACTAAAAGTGTGGACAGATCCATAACATATATTTTGTTCACTCTATTTCCCTGCAAAACTATCTTGTCAGTGGTAAGATTAATCACAAAATATCTTGTAGAGGTGAAGGCTACCATGTTACCTCTATCACACAATTATGATACACTTATTAGATTGTACTTCAGTCCATCTATCAAGTAGACATTCTCAATAGAGTGAGAATCAGTCTTACCTACCTTTCTAACCCCAATGATCTCACATTTCTTTCTATTTCCAAATGAGGCATTACCTTTTTTAAGATCCTCAAAAGAAAGGAACTCGTTCTTGCTTCTTGTCATGTACTTTGAACAACCGTTATCCATGCACCATATCTGGATGCTCCCCTTCACTTGGACCTGCAAAAGAAAATCAGTGGTTAGTCTTAGGAACCCAAACTAGTTTGGGTCCCTTTCTATAGGCAAAAGGATAAATCAAACTCTTTTTAGCCCAACTTGGCAGCCTATTTTTTCCAGGAACAAACTTTTTGTTCTTTTGATCTACCTTCTCTTTTACAGTGCATTCACTCTTATAGTGATCAGTATTACCACAGTGTGTGCAAATCTTGTTCTCAGGGAGTGTGAAGTACTTACTTTTGGGATCCCACTTAGGTGCAGAGTTCCCAAAGCCAAGTCATCTTCTATTGCTACTATATGTTCTTGTAGCCATGAAAGTGCATCGAAGGACCTGTTCTATTTATAGGTTCTGTCTAGCTCATGCTTTACCTTGTTCAGATCCTCCTTTAAGACTATTACCTGTCCATCCTTCTTATACAACTCATCTTTCATTTTTCCTACATTTTCCTCTAAAGTGAGTTGTGTGTGATCAGCTATCTTTTTACTTGTTTTTAATTTCAATTTTAGATTTTCATATCTAAGTTCTAGGACAGTTATGTCAAGTGCATGAACCTGGTTCTTCAACACAGTATTTTCACTTTCAGTTTCACAAGCCCTATGTTCCAGGTTTTTGCACCTAGCTTTCAAAATCACACATTCTTTTGACAGCTGCTCCTTTTCATTATTCACATCCTCAAATTCATCAATTAGATCTAGTAGTAACTCAGATAACCTTTCTTTAGACAAAAATTTAATCTTGTCTTTGAGATGAAAGACACTTATCTCAGCTTCTTCATCTGATTCTCCAATGGCCATAAGTGCTCGTTCATCATCATCATCTGATCTTTCATATGATCTTTCTCCCCAAGCAGCGATCATAGCCTTGGTTGATCCTTTGTTGTTGCTTTTCTTGGGTTGAACATGTTCCTTTTTCCTGTTCCTTCGTTCAGCTCTTTCCTTCTTTCATTCAATTTCCCAAAAAGGACAGTTTTTGATGTGGTGATCCATCTTTCCACACTTGTAGCAGCCATCATTTGTTTGCTTCTTAGGAGATTTTTCCTTGTTGTAGCTTCCACTTCTTGAAGAACCATTTCCTCTCCTCAGGTACTTCTTGAAGTCTTTGGTGATCATAACCATTTCATCATCTTCCAAATTAGAACCTTCAGTGATTCTGAGTGCCAAGCTCTTTTCCTTCTTAGGTACATCCATTTTCATGGTTTGTCTCCTAAGTTCATAGGCAGTGAGATTCCCAATCAATTCATCTAGTGGGAGAGTGGCAATGTTCTTTGACTCCTGGATGGCAGTGATCTTGCTTTCCCAAGTGATTGGCAAGACCCTAGTAAGTATCTTCTCAACCCTCTCTTCTTCAGGGATAATCCTTCCAAGAGATTTTAGTTCATTTGTCAATATAGTGAACCTTGTGTACATCTCCTGAATGGTTTCCCCATCCTTTATAAATAAGTTCTCATACTGAGAATATAGTAAAGTTCCTCTAGATCTCTTTACCTGAGTCGTTCCTTCATGGGCCACTTGCAGTGTGTCCAAGATTTGCTTAGCAGTGGAACAGCCTTGGATTCTGCTGTACTCATCTGGACCAAGCCCACAAACAAGCCATTTCTTGGCTTTAGCATTCTTTTCCCACTTCTTCAAGTCCTCAGCATTGCAATCCGCTCTTGTTTTTGGCACATCTACTCCTTCAGTATTTTTCTTCAAGGTTGCCAGTGGACCATCAGTGACAATGTCCCATAGCTCATAGTCTTCTCCTTGAATGTGATCTCTCATTTTATTTTTCCACCAAGAGTAGTACTGGTCATTAAAGAGTGGTGGCCTAGCAGTGGATTGCCCTTCCCAATTTTCAGATGGTGCACTCATCTTGATCTTCTCCTAATGTGTTAGTCTCTTCAAGGATAACCTGCTCTGATACCAATTGATGTTTTATACTTCTACACCACACAAGAGGGGGGTGATTTGTGTGGTGTCTAATTTTTCGCGTTCACATATTATGGAAGGACCTGGTTCTTCTATGTGTTCCTTATACTACTGTTGCGGAATAATAAATACGGCAAGTAAAGAACATGAGTATTTTTATGTGAAAAACACTCGGCTCAAAAGGTGAAAAAACTACGACCTACTACCCAGTAAACATTTTCCCAACACTTCACTAAATCACTAAGCCAAAAATAGCATTTACAAAACTCTTTGTAAACCTAAGAATTACCTCTAACCATTTGTGGCAACCACCCTCAGACTGTTGTGACAATTTCAAGTTAACTCTAACTTGAATACTACACTCAAAGTACCTAGTATAATTGCTTCTAGATAAAGCTGAAAGGTATAACTCAAAAGCCCTACTATAATGAAACTAGAATAAAAGACAGACACTTGGAACTGGTTTTTTTATCTGGTTCATGTAGCTTCAGGTTCGCACACTTGAATCACACAGGAATTGCTTGCAATATGCCTTGTTATTTTGCTCTCAACCCTTGTTTAACTTCAGTGTTTGTGTGTGCCTGTAACATGAGAACATCCTACAATATATAGAGTTAGTAGAATAAGAAATAACTAGAAGTCTATTGCTTTACTCTTCCTTGGTGGAAGAGTTCTAGTTATGTTCAACTTCTAACTCCTCTCTTATCTAGGATAGAGTTCTCTTCGAGTAAGGAGTCCTTATCCTTATCACTTATGCAACCTTTTCATTCAAGAGATATATGTAACCACTTAAGCTTATCTCCTTCACGTGAATCGCTTGTGCTCGAATCTGCCCGTGCCTGTGTACACTATGTATGGACATTGTTCATGCTTGAGTTCATTTGTCAATCATCAAAACAAACTTCACTTAGGCTAACAGGCTCGCCTGGCTTGAAGCGCTCCCCAGAGCTCGCGACGCAAGCTTCCTCACCCGGTCTGCCCCGCCTAGAGCCAGGTGTTGCCTGGCTTGGCGCCTGGTTCCAGGCCTTGTCCGATTTTTGCCTTTTTATGCTCTTTTTGTGTACTTTTAACATTCTTGTGTGCAATATTCACTCATTTCCATCCCTCAACTATCCAACACATAAAAACAACACAATAAAGCCCAAATGGCGCATATATTATCATTAAAACACCAAAATATAAGGCAAGAAATACAATACAAATATACATTTATAGACAATTATCAGTGAACATGGCCTCCATTTTGTGAAATTTGTTAGCCACAAATTTACTTTCTCATTAACTACTTTCTCAAAGGGGAATTCAGGATTTAAACTCTATTGGTTCAACTTTTAAAAATTTTAACATTGAACCTATTGTATTTTTAAAGCTATGGGTTCATATCTACTATTTTTATAATTTTAGTGAATTTACACATTAATTTTATCGTTTTGAGTATTTGTATTTCGCTCGGTAGTTTATGGGTATGAGTAGCTCCGTATGATGTATTATGACTTGTATGGATCGTCAGTTTTGGTTTTCAGGTTATTGGGAATCGATTTAGGAGAATTAATTTCATGATTGAAGCTTTAAGTTGGAAGAGTTGACAAAGTTTGACTTTTTAGTATTTAACCTCAAGTTGAAGTTTTGAAGACCTCAGGTTGAAGTTTTGAAGGTTTCGCTAGGTCCAGATGGTGATTTTGGACTAGGACGTATGCCCAGATTTGCATTTGGATATTTCTAGAAGGTTTCGACACTAATTGGCGAAAGTTGAAAATTTGAAGGTTTGGAAAGTTCATAAGTTTGACTAAAAGTTGACTTTGAGGATATCAGATTCGTATTGTGGTTCTGGGGATTGGAATAGAATCTTTATTTCATTTGGGACTTGTGTGCAAAATTTGAGTTCATTCCGAATTGATTTGATATGTTTCGGCGTGAGTTTTGGAGGTTGAAATTTCAAAGTTCATTTAAGTTTGATTTGATGTGCGATTCATCATTTCAATATTGTTATGCGTGATTTGAGGTCTCGAGTAGGTTCGTGTTATGTTACGATACTTGTTGGTATGTTCGTACGGGGTCCGGAGGGGCTTGGATGTATTTCGAATTGATTCAGATCATTGTTCCTTCATTTTGGCCTTGCTGGTTCTATTGAGCATCTGGTTTTCTTATTTGTGGTCGCGGAGAATGGATCGCGATCGTGTAGAGTAAATCTAGAGTTGAGTACTTTTTTCATCGCGATCGCGTTTGGGTGACTGTGTTCGCGTAAGGTTGTGTGGGTTACTATCCGCGTTCACGTATGAGGATTTGCGGTCGCATAGTGTTGAGATTGGGCAACTGGGAGCTGGAATTTCTTCAACGCGTTCGTGTAATATTGGACGAGTTCACGAAGTGTGGGAGCATGTGTGCTCTGGGTTTGCATGGTCTAATTCGCGATCGCGTAGAGTATTTAGGAGGCAGTGTTGTTTGTTCATCGCGATAGCGAAGGTTTGTACGTGATCGCATAGTGTATTTCTAGGGGCAGTGCATTTTCCTTCTTTGCGATCGCGAGGGTATTTCCACGATCGCGATTCATTGATTCGCCCAGTAATTATAAGTACTCTAATTTCGGGGGTTTCGGCCATTTTTGCATATTTGGAGCTATGGGGCTTGGATTGAGATGATTTATGAAGCGATTTTCATCATATGGATTGGGATAAGTATTCTCTACTTGATTGTGGTTATATTTCATGAATCTATCTTCATTTTTGGCAATTGGTTGATGATTTCAAAAGAAAATTGGGGGTTTTATCTAAAGTTTCATAAAGTAAATTTTTGAGTTTTGAACATCGATTCGGAGTCAGATTTGAGTGAAACTAGTATGGTTGTACTCGTAATTGAATGGGTTATCAGATTTTGTGAGTTTTGTCGGGTTCCGAAGTGAGGTCCCAAATTTGACTTTTTGGTTGATTTTGGGGTTTTGATTAAAGATTTGACCTTTATCATCTGGAATTATTTCCCTTAGCATTATTTGATGTTCTTGAGTTGTTTTTTGCTAGTTTTGAGCCGTTCGGAGGTCGGTACGCTTGGAATGGCATTTTTGGAGCATCGTTTGGCTTGCTCGGTAATAGATTTTGCTTGTTCGACGTAAGTAACACTTCTAAACTTGGCGCTGAGGGTATGAACCCTTGAATATACGTGATATGTATTTGGTGTTGAGGTGATGCACATGCTAGGTGACGGGCGTGTGGGCGTGCACCGTGTGAATTATGGCTTGGTTATTTATGTGGTACTGTGTAGTTACCTAATCTTATTTGTATCCATGAAATCTCTACGTGTTAGAGTAATTGAGCTGTGATCCATGTTAGAAATCATGTCTAGGCTATATGCTTGTCCTGTTGAGACTCATTGAGGTCATTTCTGTTATCGAGTTATTTGCTTACATTGCAATTACATACTCAGTCATACGCATTCATTTGCATATCATATCTCAGTCTTTGTTACCATTTATTGATACATCACATCATCATTTTGGGGATGATTTTCATGACATTGTGAGCCCGAGATACTAGAGAGATTGATGACTGAGTTAGGCCAAGGGCCTGATTGTGAGTGACATCTATAGATCGGGCTGCATGCCGCAGCAGGCTTTATTGATTCATGCTAGGATTTGACTTATTATAGCGCTTGGTCTGGATCTGCCCCTCCGGAGTCTACACACCCACAATGAGCGCAGTTACTATTGATTCAATGCATTTGGGTTGGATCTACCCTGGATTTATTTGCATTTGGGCTGGATCTGCCCTAGATGTATTTGCATTTGGGATGGATCTGCCCTAGATTTATTTACATTTGGGCTGGATCTGCCCTAGATTTATTTGCATTTGGGCTGGATCTGCCCTGGATTTATTTGCATTTGGGATGAATCTGCCCTGGATCTATTTGCATTAGGCTGGATCTGCCCTGGGTTAGATCTGACATGTACAGTACTGAGTGCGGTTGCTGAGTGACTGTGAGGATTGAGTTTGGGAGGACTGAGTGCATTGATACTTCGAGAGTATGCACATGGCTTTATCATCGCATTGTATTACAGTTGGCATGCATACTTGACATACACACATAGAGATGCATTTACTCATGTTGTACGGTATAGTGACACTCATGGCATTCACATGCGCATTGACATGTAGGCATAGAGATGTATTTTCCTCATGCCATCTGATAATGAGACTTCTTAACTGTTGTTGAAAGTTTTTGGAAAAAATCACAGTTTTACAAACTTACTCATATTTTGGTGATTTCGGTAAAAGATTTGGGTTTTCACTGATATACTTGAAAAGCATGCCTATTTTCCGGAACTCTGAACGAGTTGAGCATTATATCTCTGAGTTACTTCTTTTATCACTTTTATTATGTTGTTGTGCACTGTTGTCGGCTATTAGTATTGGACTCCGACCTTTGTTCCAGCTCGTCACTACTTTCAACCTAAGGTTAGGTTTATTACTTATTGAGTACATGGGGTCGGTTGTACTCATACTACACTTCTGTACCTTGCGTGCAAATGTTGGATGCTGATGTCACTGTGTATGGCGGGAATTCCGGTCATAGCTGCCTTTTTATCTTGGTAGCTTTAGAATTTTAAATCTGTTCATGTATATTTCCAATAGATGATGTATTTATTTCATACCAGCTTTGTAAACTCTAAATCTTAGAAGCTCATGATTTGTACTACCAGTCCTTGGAAAATGTATAAAAAATTTTGTTATTTTATCATTTATTTGTCTCAATAAATCTCATTAAATTGGATAGTTGTTAATTGTCTTACCTTTAGGTTCCATCACGACTAGTTGGATTTTGGGTCGTGATAGTCTGTTATGTCTTACCGTAAATATTAACCCCTTTATCCCTTTTTTAGTTGTCGAGTTTTTCTTTTAGAGTGTCAATTTGATTAATTTTTGGAACTATATTAAATTAGATTAACTCAATATTTTAAAATTATAATTTGGATACTCAAAACTATAGAAAAACTATTATAAATTATAATTTTTCTCATGTCAATATAAATAAAAATAATACGTTTTAAAATATTGTCAAATGTTACATAATTTGAATAGTGAAACATGACAACTAAAATAAGTCCGATGGAGTAATTTGGCAGAATCGACAAACGCTTAAACTTGCCAGCGTATTTCATTTAAACTCTCGGATCAAAGCTTGTTCGAATTGAGCAGCTGTACAGATAATAAAATGTTCCCATTATACACTTTGATGTCCTTTTTTTCTTCTTGAAAGATTTTGTGAAAATGGCTCTTCATTTTCTTCTTTTAAACAGAGAAGGTCTTTTCTTTAATGGAGCAGATCTTGTTTTAAATTAATTGTGTTCTTTTTTAGGGTCTTGTTTTTTGTTTGTAAAGGCTTATATATATAAGTAAAGGAGATGATATATTTTAAGTGATTAACTTATCCACGTAATAAGCGCGTGAGAACACACGCAAAATCTTTTCAAAAGTTCGAGTCTCGGAAGTATTTAATAGGAACACTTTATCATGTCATTAGGTGCTCAATTGGAATAAGCCTTAATTCGACTGCCTAAATAAAATATATCGATAAATTTAAGGGGTTATCGATTTATTCCGCTGAGTAAATTTTACATGCATATGCATAATTACCAAATCTAAAATGGGATGAACTTCACATATATAGCTAGTATTGAGGTTGGTCTAAACGATATTAACGGCCACTTGTCCTTATCCAGATGCAAGATCCACAATCTTTGCCTCTTCAAGTGAATCTTGTTAATTAAACACTACTTCTTCTCACATACTATTTTTCTTTCTCACATACTATCTGTAGATTACTTCTTTGTTTCTGTCTTAGAACTAAAAGAGTTAAGAGTTAGCTTCCCTATTTTAGTTTCTTAAGTCCTCAAAATCATTCTCATTTTCCTCCAATATATACTTTTGTTGAGCTTTAAGACAACGGTATAGTATAAGAAATTAAAACATAGGAAAAACAGTGATTTGGCAGGTAATTGAAATACCGAATGCACATACTAAGAAGCAAAAACAATGGCTATAGATAACTCCTCAAATGTGAGAAGTCCTGAGTTACCGCCGCCAGTATTATCTGGCGGCGAAGAAATGGTGGCGGCCGCGCCAACAAAACAGAGGTGGTGGAATAAGATAATAGATGTAAAGGAAGCGAAGAATCAGATATTGTTTTCGTTACCTATGATTGTTGTGAATGGTAGCATTTATTTTATCAACCTTGTGTCTGTTATGTTTGCTGGACATCTTGGTAAGCTTGAACTTGCTGCCTCAAATCTTGGTAATTCTTGGGCTATGGTCTCTGGTTTCTCTTTCATGGTATGTATCGAATTTCCTCCTAATAAGACTTATAACTTCCATAGTTACAGCTTGTTTGGATGGTTGTTATATGTGTATTGTATCGTATTGTTACTTTAAATACAATGTTTGTTTTTTATTATTACTTAAATTTTATTGTATCGTCTCGTTAAATCTGTCGTTGCGTAACGACGAAAAGTACCACTTTATGGAATGACCGATTTGGTGTGGTCGCGTCGTTACCTTATTTGTTTTCCTCTCATCTTGCACTTTTTTATTATTAAATAATATTTTATCCTTTACCCTATCTTTTTATATAATAATTTTACCTCGTACCTTACTTTTTCTTTAAAATATTGCAAGTTTGTTCTTCATATTATTGGTGCATGACATCATGAAACTACGCAAACAATACAATCTATTCAGATATTGTATACATCAAAACGATACGGTATAATACTATATTATACTATACATTATGAAATGATACATAGCAACCATCCAAACAAGTTGTTAGTAGTATGTGCTGATTACTTGCTAAACATGTATTTATAATATTTTAGATGTCTGTTAAAACACAGTAGTATAGAACATTCTGGAAAAACAAAAAGATTCTAAACTTGTTAATTAATAATCTAGGTTGGACTAAGTGGTGCACTTGAGACATTATGCGGCCAAGGGTTCGGAGCAGGAATGTACAGAATGTTGGGAATACATCTGCAGACATCATGCATCATATCGTTCTTCTTTTCAATAGTGATTGCTGTTATCTGGTGGTATTCTGATATGATTCTTATTTTACTTCGTCAAGATCCTGAGATAGCTAAAGAAGCAGGCGTGTTCTTGAAATTTCTCATGCCTGGATTATTTGCATATGGTGTTTTGCAAAATATTGTGAGATTTCTTCAAACACAGTTAATTATCCTACCTCTCGTTGTGTGTTCAGTGGGATCTTTAGTTATCCACATTGGTATTGCCTATGCCTTGGTTCATTGGACTGGTCTTGCTTTTAAAGGAGCATCATTAGCAGCTTCCATTTCGATCTGGATTGCAGTCCTCATGTTAGGTCTGTATGTGTTTTTCTCGAGTAGATTCAACCATATTTGGGACGGTTTCTCATTAGAGCCATTTCGTCATATCTTTACGAACTTGAAATTGGCGTTGCCCTCTGCTGCCATGGTCTGGTGAGTAACCTCATATTCTGGGGCGGATAATATAGGCTCGTTAAAGGGGGAAACGCTCCTTATTAGGGCTTTTCCATTTTCAGGCTCGAATTTTTATAATACTTTTCGAAATTTTCACAAATATATTTGTAGTATATATAAGCAAGAAAATGGTGGATTCAATTGAACTCATATTCAAAACTATAGGTCTGCCCCTGCTTATATTTCTAACCGTAATTTCCAATTTTGATGTATACACAGTTTGGAGTACTGGGCTTTTGAGCTTCTTGTGTTATTGGCTGGTTTGATGAAAAATTCAGAAACAACTACTTCTGTAGTTGCAATGAGGTAATTAAGCTTCTTTGCTTTAAATTATCACATTTTCACGTTCTTGAAAGCTAAATCATAGTCTAACTGACATTCTATTGGTTGTGATTTCTCAGTGTAAATACCGAAACCATCGCCTACATGATATCTTATGGTCTGAGTGCAGCTGCAAGGTAATAACTAGTACTATGATTTATGAGTTTACCTCAAGGGATTTTTGGTGTAACCGGTAAAGTTGTTGCCATGTGACCAGGAGGTTACGGGTTCGAGTCGTGAAAACAGTTTCTTGTAGAAATATAGGGTAAGGCTGCGTACAATAGACCCTTGTGGTCCGGTCCTTCCTGGACCTCGCGCATATCGGGAACTAAGTGCATCGGGCTGCCCTGGTATAACTCGTAAAGTTGTTGTCATGTGACCAGGAGGTCACGGGTTCGAGCGTAAAAATAACCTTTTATAGAAATGTAGGGTAAGGCTGCG
Organism: Nicotiana otophora; assembly: GCA_000715115.1. Taxonomy (NCBI): domain Eukaryota; kingdom Viridiplantae; phylum Streptophyta; class Magnoliopsida; order Solanales; family Solanaceae; genus Nicotiana; species Nicotiana otophora. Next base: position 75,888 of record AWOL01S0083326.1, on the reverse strand, counting down.
TACAATAGACCCTTGCGGTCCAGCCCTTCTCGGACCCCGCGCATAGCGGGGAGCTTAGTGCACCGAACTGCTCTTTTTTTAATATTACATAAGAAACAATCACGGGTAATTTGTCTGTGATTTGTTAGATCAGTTACAAAAACAATAAGCGTGACTTGCTACAACATGTTAACATGCATATTAATGTAACAATTATATACACTACCCGCAAATGTATATAAGTTAAATCTTCCTTTTATTATCCCTCAATTATGATGCTAAATTAATGTGTATTTAAAATATATATGCAGCACTAGAGTTGCAAACGAGTTAGGAGCTGGAAATCCTGACAAAGCAAAACATGCTATGGCTGTTACACTCAAGTTATCTATTATTCTTGCTCTTATAGTTGATTTGGCTCTATTTTTTGGTCATAATGCCTGGGCTGGCCTCTTCAGTGATAGCGCGGAGATAATTAGTAAATTTGCCTCCATGACGCCTCTCTTGTTAATATCCTTTGTATTCGATTTCTTTCAAGGAATTTTATCAGGTTAGATTTTAATTTCTATAATAATATTCATGATATCCGACGAATTCAGGATTTAAACCTTATAAAATTATAATTGAATTGATCAGGGGTTGCTAGGGGATGCGGATGGCAACGTTGGGCTATGTGCATCAACTTCGCAACATTCTATGCCATCGGCATGCCAATAGCAGTCGTCCTTGCTTTCAAGTACAAACTACAGGGTCAGGTAATTCAAGTGCAACCATGCTTTATTTGTGGACTCACGTATCTAGAGACGGATTCAAAATTTAAACGTGATGAATACGGGCTTCATCCATAATCATATCATATTGTTTTTCCACAAACTTTTTGTTGTTTTGATATATCATTTATGGATTTTAATATATTTAATGGTAACAAATAGAGAATTGAGGTATAGTTAATTGATTAAAGTGTTTTTTTTTTTATGAAAAAATATATGATGCAGGGTTTATGGGTGGGCTTGATATGTGGTCTAGCTTGCCAAGCTTCTGGCTTGTTTCTATTGACATTGTTGATCAGATGGAAAAAAGTAGAGGGCCCAACACAAAGCAATAGAGAAATTGAACCTCAAGCTTAAGCATGGTCATTTATGAGACCCTTTGTGTACTGAAACTCTTTAATTTCCTGTCTTAATTTAACGTCTTTCATTCAACAACAAAAATATTGTCTTTATATTTGCCTTTTTTTTTTTTTTCTTAAGAGATTGTTTTCACCTCTCGATTTATGACTTACGAGTTAACGGAAGAGCAACTCTACTGTTGCTTCAAAACACATCTTAAGAAAAATTATTTAAATCTCCAATTAGGAACAGTAATGTTATATAATGGCGGATGTTGCCTCAGCGCAACGGGTCCAATCATCATATTCAATCATGAAAAACCTTTTTCAATAAGAGAAAAATTACACTAAAGTAATATTACTATAATAAGGAATTCGACATTTGATAGCTCGAGTAAAATAATTAAGAGACTACTATAAACCTAAAGAGAAGCCCTATCTTTTAATTTGCACACTTTATTATAACATCGATCACGCTTTCTATTGTTTCTCACATACTATTTTCCTTCTAAAAGCATCAGTGAATTACTCACAAATTTTATTTTCTCGTAGACTACCGTGTTTTGATATATTCAATTTATGTTATTTACCGTAAATATTATTTCTATAGGCATCTTATTACTGAATCTAGAACGGGATGGACTTCATGACTATTTACTATCATTAAAGTTGGTTTGAAATAAAAATGAACGGCCTAACATAAAATTATAGATAATTTTTACCTCTTCGTATACACATGTTATGATCCAATCTTTGCCTCTACACGTGACTCTGATCGAGTGTTTAGACCAAATCATGTTAATATACAATAATCAGCAACATACGATATGCATTTATTAATTTCATATAAACACCCAAGTGAATAAATTTTTACCCTACTCAGGCGCTAGTTCAAAAATTTCTCCTCTCCCTCCTCCTTTTCCTGCCTCCCAAGTCCTCAAAATCTGTCATTTTCGATTATTTCACTAATTATTAATATTCCAGATACCATGATTATTTGAACTACAAAATCAAGCTGGATCATAGAGCAAGATTTAATTTTTAAGTAATAATCAACAAATTAGATTTTATTATCAACAGATTTTTATGTGGGGGCCATGCTTTTGCTAATTTTTATTATGTAAAGAGTAACAAAGCCATTGGCACGCTATAATTAGCGAATGTGAAAGAAGTATGAGGAATCACATGAATTGCTATTATTACACAACTACCTCTTTGTCTTTCTCTTTGTGGTTGGTAGATCTAATGAAAAGAAAAAACGTGTAAGAAATACGTCAAGTCACCTTTTGTTATTTAGGCTTGAAATAAACGAGGTACATTTATTTTGCAAAGCCAAATTGTTAATTTACTCCCAAATTGGATAACAATTAAATTTGTACGCGATTTAAAGAATATGCAGTTTAATTCAATACGGATAATTAAGAATAATAGATAAATAAATTAAAGATAAAATAAACGATCAAACCATTCGCAATGTTAAGACTAGGACTGATCTTAGATTGAATAGTGAGTTCATCCTCGATCGGACCCTCGGTTCCAGCCCAATCACGAATAAGGAACATAACAAGTGAATAATGTCGTTAACAGTAGCAAAAGTAAACTTTTTATTGCCTTGAATTGTGTGTTACAATGTATCAGACTAAAGAAAAACTTTTCCTTTATATAGTAGAAGAGTTTCAGTCCTAGTATAAGTCTAGAAATGATAAAAATCTTCTTTTTCAAGTAATTGTTGATCCATAATCGATGTCGAGCGAGATTCGCATCGTGGTATCCGATTGAGGATGAGTATTACGGCCTTCAATTCGCCTTGCATAACCGTTCACCGTATCTCCCGAGGTCTAGAACTTATACTTGGTCTGGGGGCGTCGCTTTGCCATATCTGATATCGGATATATCGTTCACTCTCCTTGAGTCTCGATACGAGGGGTCTCTGACCTCGATTACAATCTTGTGGATCCGTGCTCCCCTTAGTTATCTCATCGAGGAGTAGGGATAGACATTGCCCATGATTTTACCCGTACACACAAATTAGATGAATCAACCTAACATTTATTGGGATTTTAATCAAGTCTATGTAGTAATATGTAAGTTGGCCTCAGCCCCAACCAATAAATTAATCTAAAAAGGTGCTTATTCAACCGCTTAAACTAAAAATAGCGAATGTATAATATATGCATAATTCATATATAATATGTGTATACTACTACTACAATAACAACAACAACAATAACAATAACAACAACAACAATAATAACAAACTTAGTGTGTGATCCCACAAATAGGGTTTTAGGAGAGTGGGGTGTATGCATATAGGGTTTTAGGAGTGTGAGGTGTACGCAGATAGGATTTTAGGAGGGTGGGGTATACCTTATGTGAGGCAGAGAGGTTATTTCCGATAAACCCTCGACTCAATATGTGTATCCATGTAAAATATGTGCATATCAACTAGAAATGATAAACAGTATATTTAACTGGCTATTCACGTAAATATCCCCGAGATATTCAATTGACATTTGACCAAGTGTAATTGAGTCTATGTTTCTTAGAGCCCATTTAGATTGGCTTAAAAAGTAACTTTTAAGCATAAGTGCTTAAAGGCGCTTTTTAAGTGTTGAGCTTGCTTTATAAATAAGCAGTTAAGTGTTTCTATAAAAGTGCTGAATCTGAAAAAAAAAATTATTGAAGTGTTTGGTAAATAAGTGTTGGTAAGCACTTGTTTATGTTAAAATGACTGAAATATCATTAAAGTTGTTAACACTACAAAGAAAATGATTACGATAATATTTTATTCTAAATTAATACACATACAAAAAAAAATTATAATTTAGTTCACTTTCAATTTAAACTGATTGCCTAAATATAAATTATTTATTTAAATAACATGCAATAATCTATTATTTCACCAAAAAATATTTTTTTTCCGCTCATAGCTTCAAATTCTAGGTTAACATGTAGACTCATTGAAAATTTTGATTTAGAATATAGTTTCACCAATTTAAAAATGAAGGATTCAGCAGCAATTTTTTTAAAATATTATGGAACCAAAAAAAAAAGCTAAAAGAAAACAATGTATTTAAAATATTAGAATGTACCAAACATTTACAAAGCTACCGTTGGCTTTACGTTTACAACTTCAAAGAAATTGATAAAATTTTGGGGAATGACAGCAGAAAGCTTGAAAACGACTATTAGATGATACAGGATTTAATTAGTAAGGGAAAGATAGTTTTGGGTTTAGAAAAAGTGAAAGGAATAATAAGGTAAATTACTTGGTCAAACATAAGGGGCTTATAAGCCAAAAAGCCCCTAACTTATTGTTTTTGGCTTGTTTCGAGTGTTTTAGCTTAAAAGTATTTGGCTTAAAGCACTTTTATAATTTATCCAAACACGCAAATAAGCCCAAAAATATTTTTAAGCTGGTTTGGTCAGCTTTTAAGTCAATTCAAACACCCTCTTAATTGGAATAGGACCTATAATTTATATTTTACCCAATATTCATAAGTGCCAACATTTTATCTGAGAGCAAGTGTTAACATCAGGGGCGGATTTAGGGGGGCGAAAGGGGGTTCACCCGAACCCCTTTCGTCGAAAAATTACACCGTATATATATATATATATATAAGGCAAAATTTATTTTTTACCTTTATGTATTAAGTTTTGAATCCCCTTGACACAACCCAAAAGTGATGTTTAGTGGTCAATGGGGTTCAAACCCATTGTAAGGTCATAGATTCAATTCTCACTAGCTACAATTTTTTTAACTTTTTTCTTTTTGAACCCCATTCGTGAAGATCCTACCTCCGCCACTGGTTAACATGATTAAAGAAAATATACTTTATTTTGAATTATATTGTGCCTATATTTTTTTTGCGCCGAGGATCTTCGAAAATGTCATTTTTACCTTCACACAAGTAAGGATAAGGACTCCGTATATATTATAATTCCTAGAACCCTCTTATGATATTACATTAGAATTATTGTTATTGTAGTACTTTTACTTAAGAATTGAAGAATAAAAACGAAGTACTCTTGACTATTTCATTTACTAGTAAGTTAGGTAGCGAACTCGAAAAGTGTTTGGGATAGCTTTCTAGAAATATTTGTTTGGGAAAAATCTTTAAAAGCTTTTTAGAAATTAACTTTTGCCTTGATAACTTTTTTCCAATAATATATACAATCTTAAAAGTGTATATTTCTTCACGTGGCTTTAGCATATTTCCCTTTCTGTCATTTCATCAATTATATTCAATGAATTGGCCTTCTCGTACGTCTAACTTTCTTTCTTTACGTAACAGAAGTCTGGCATAGTAAATGCACGTCTTTAACGACTCGACAACTTGTCTCATTAGAGAATTCATTAATATTGGTAAACTAAGAAGCAAACAAGACCTGTGTTAGACGCATGTGGTTGTCATTATTCTATCGCCTCTTTTTCAATCTCTTTGTGCCAGAGTCTCTCGTAAACAGTCTTTTTATCCATCGGGTAAGGGTAAAATTTACGTACACATTATCCTCCTCAAACCTCACACGTATAATTATATTGAGTTGTTATTATTGTTATAAGAAGCAAACAAGAAAAACATGTGGGCAAGTTATACATTTAATAATAATTATATCAACTAGTCAAATATATATATAAAAAATATACACTAATTATGTATAAAATATAATATACAAAAAATATATAATTTGCCGACTATTATTTTTGAAAGAGGTTATATAGTGTATTCTTCCAAAAATAATTGTTTCCTCTTGTTTAAGAACCAATGACATTATATTCTTATTAGTTCATTTTAAAAAAAACGATATCATTCTAAATTAGGCAACTACTTAATTTACATTTCTCATTTTATTTTTAATACACGTTATACAAATATTATGATATATTTAACACTATAAGTTTTAAAAGTACGCACTACTCCATTCGTCCATTCGTCCCAATTTACGTGGCACTATTCGAATTTCGAGACTCAAATCAAATTTTTCTGCATTATTTTTATGTGTCTTTTGAATTATTAATTATTGAGACATATAGTACATTTACGTAATTTCCAAATTTGTAAACTGTATTCTAAAAGATTTCAAGATATTATATCGAACTCAAGATCAAAATTAAAAAATTTGAATCCTGAAATCCAGGCATATAAATTGAGACAGATGGGATAATAAGTTTGCGGTTGGTAGATAATAAGTTTCTCCTTATATTTGGTGCCCAAGAGGGAAGTAACAAGAGATCAAAGTAGAGTGAGAGAGAGTGAAAGCACAGGTAGCAAAGATATGGCAATGAACAACTCATCAAGTAGTCTTAAAAGTCCCCTTTTGCCGCCAGCATTATCCGGCGAAGGACGGGCGGCAGCAGCAACAAACAGGTGGTGGAATAAAGTAATTGACATGGAAGAAGCAAAGAATCAGATATTGTTTTCGTTACCAATGATCGTTGTGACGAGTAGTTTCTACTTCATCAACCTTGTATCTGTCATGTTTGCTGGACATCTTGGTAAACTTGAACTTGCTGCTTCAAATCTTGGTAATTCTTGGGCTGTGGTCTCTGGTCTTGCTTTTATGGTATGCATCTTTCTTCCTAAATGATACGTTCATACTTATATTGCTACTGATACTGGTGACCATTAGTAACGAAGTGAGAAATTTCGCTAAGGGTGTTCAAGATTTAATACATATATATATATATATCAAATAATCAAATCTATTACTGTAGTTTCATTGCTATTACATTTAGCTACATATGTTAAAATAGGTTGAATCAATAAATGGTTGGATCGTAATCCGCCCAAATTTTGCTCCAGAAACAAATGAGCTTATGCTCTGAAAGTTGATTTGAAACGAGCTATTCGTTCGTATTGTTAAGGTGATTTAGACCTTGTATGAGTTCATCTGAATTCAGTAGTTTTGGTTTAGACTTCATATGTGTGTTACAAACCCCACTAAGTAAGTACAAAAAATAAACGAACTCAGTATATTAGAGGAGATGTGGTAGTATTTCGAATCCGAATCGTTTGGTATATTCCGGTAATCTCCCGCTACTTGAATTCTTGCCCACTTGAGATGGTATTTGAGTTCTGTCTCTTCTTCTGTATATTTCCACCCACCACAAAGGTCTCATATTTCTTTGAAAATGTTCTGTGAGCACAGATGTAGGGGGACTCCCGTGGCTCTGATTCAAGTACTTTTGACAGATATGGAGTTGGAAAGACAACCGGTGATGGGGTTCCACCATTCGAGATAAAGCTTGAATTTCTTCCACCTCCATTCTCCTTGGAGAATCTGCTCAGCCATGTTTCTGTTGGGGAACTCAAACATAAAAAGATTCTCAGCCATCTCATACATGTTCACTCCAAATGTTTGTTTTCCACGTTATACATCCCCATCTTCGAATATATGATAGTGTAGATCTCTAAGTTGTTTCCTTCCCAAAGTACCCAATGATACATCTTGTCAGAAGTCCATTATCCTTCATCCCATTTGACTCCAGGATCGTGATGTCTCATTTATTAGTGCTGGCAACTACTTCACGAAGGATGTTTGATTGCCATTTACTCTCTTGTACTGCTTTGGCATAAGGGTAATTTGCTTCAGAAAGTCTAGGTGGCCCTCTAAAATTGAGTTGGCAGGAGTATTTAATAAACCTTTCTATATTAAAAGCAACGCCTCTTGATCTTCCATTCAAAGCAAGTTCAAGGATTATAATGACCTCACGATTGTCTCTTTTCAAAGACAATATACTCATGTATCTCCCATGGTCATTGTACTTCCTAGTACAAATATATTCAGTTAGTTTGTCTTTATTCTTCCATCTCCGTACCACATTTCTGGTCATTAGAAACTTCTTTGAGCATATTACAGACCCATTCCATAGTCTTTTTGCTTAGCATGGAGCGTCTCATCATATTGCGACTTCTCTCCACCCAATCGAACCATGTATCACTGTTGGAGGTCCATCTGGTGATATCAAAAGATTTGAAACCAATGTTAAAATAAATTATGTTTTCCCCCATAAGAAATAACTTTTGTTTAAGAGAGTTTAAAGGAAAGGATAGTATCTCAATAATCACAGTGGAAGGAAAAAATGTATTTTCCGGTACTGAACGACGTCGGATTCTGCAGTACTCAAATGACGGAAAACACTGTTCACACCGGAAAATATAAAAGTGGTCGGAATTTGATTTTAATTGGATGGGTAGGCTCGGATTTGCGAGGAGAAGAGGTTGTTCTGAAGAAATATTCCCAAAACGATGCCGGATTCTGCAGTACTCAAATGCCGGAAAACACTGTTCACACCGAAAAATATAAAAGTATTCGGAATTTGATTTTAATTGGATGGGTAGGCTCAGATTTGCGAGGAGAAGAGGTTGTTCCGAAGAAATATTCCCAAATTCTAGCCGGAAACAGTGTCACACACCGGCACATGGACCGCTGGAAAACTCCTTCCGGTAGCGCGTGAGGGTGCGTGGGTCCTTTTCTGCCGAAGATGGTTTTTGAGGGTTGTTCGCGAAGGGGCTATCTCTGTTATAAATGAAGAAAAGAAGGGTTAGAAAAAGAAGAAGAGATTGGGTGGGAGGAAAGACTCCATTTTTTTAAAACTGCTAGTTTTTTATATACAAAGTATAATCTTCTACATATAGTAGTATAATTTTCGACGAGGGTGTTCAACTGACCACTCTTAACTTCATTGTATGTGGTTACGTCGTTGTTGCTGCTATGAGTTCATCTGAATACAGTAATTTTGGTTTAAACCTTGTGTGTCTGTTAAAAATCCCACTAAGTACAAAAATAAACTTAGTAAATTAGAGGAGATGTGGTAGTATTCCAAATCAAAACTCATAAAGTCCAAATAACGGATTCCCCTATGAGTCTATGGTGTTTTCTTTGGCATTTGATTTTTTCTTTGCGTCCATCTTTTGCACACTAATTTGTTTATCAAGTGATGTTTAAAAGAGACGATCAAAGAAAGTCCAAGTTTGAGATTCAACTTTTTCATTTTGCCCTATGCTTCAAATTTGAATGAAACAAGTTTTAATCTTGTTAATGTACAATAATCTAGGTTGGTCTAAGTGGTGCCCTTGAGACACTATGCGGCCAAGGATATGGCGCAAAAATGTACAGGATGCTAGGGATACATCTGCAGACATCATGTATCATATCATTCTTATTTTCAATAGTGATTGCCGTAATCTGGTGGTATTCTGATATGATACTGATTTTACTTCATCAAGATCCCGACATAGCAAAAGAAGCAGGGGTGTTCTTGAAATTTCTTATACCTGGATTGTTTGCATACGGTTTCTTGCAAAACATTATGAGATTTCTTCAGGCTCAGTCGATTATCATACCTCTTGTCGCGTGCTCAGTTGGAACTTTAGTTATCCACATTGGCATTGCCTACACTTTAGTTCATTGGACATGTCTTGGTTTCAAGGGAGCATCATTAGCAGCTTCCATTTCAATCTGGATTGCAGTTCTTATGTTAGGTCTATACGTACTTTTCTCCAAAAAATTCAGCCATATCTGGGAGGATGGTTTCTCATTCGAGCCATTTCATCAAATCTTTACAAACTTGAAGTTGGCTTTGCCCTCTGCTGCTATGGTCTGGTGAGTATCATGTTTGTTAATTTGGTTATTCTAGTAAAAGAAAATATTGTCATTTAAGCCGAAACATAATTCCCAATGAGTTTAACTATTGTACGCTCATAGTATAGAGAATTTTTACACTATCAGGTAATTTAATTAGAGAAGTTAATAACAGGTAACTTTCTGTAGTAAGATTGGATATTGGTAACATGGTAAGTGACTTACACGGCGCAAGTGCATAGATAGTCATTCTCATAGATGTTATTTAGAGATTAGCTAGTAGTTATTTTGTCCTAAAATTTTAAACTAAAATTCTGGACAATTTAGGACATTTTTGTCCCGAAAAATTAAACTGAAAAACTGAAATTGAGGACGCACCGGCTAATTCTTAAATAGCAGTCCTTTAGAGTGACTACCTGGTGTCGTTTCTACCTTTTACAGATGGTAAAACTATAATGATAGGGTGAAATTCTTTGACACTGTTGTGTAAATAAGGAGTAAATGTTTTCCAATTTGATGTGTACACAGTTTGGAGTACTGGGCTTTTGAGCTTCTTGTGTTATTGGCTGGTTTGATGAAAAACTCAGAAACAACTACTTCTGTTATTGCAATGAGGTAATTAAAGCTTCTTTGCTTTAAACCATTATAATATTTTATATTACTTAAGGTTAAATTTTAATTAGTCTAGCTGATACCAATTGTTTTGGGTTGTAACTTTCCAGTGTAAACACTGAAGCCATTGCCTACATGATGTCTTATGGTCTGAGTGCAGCTGCAAGGTAATTTATATATTTGTCCTCGTTGGTCAACTGAACACCCTTCGTCGAAAAATTATAATGTGTATATAAGGTAAAATATCACTTGTTATTGATTAAAAAAAATAGACTCTGAACACCCTTACATAGTTCACTAACAAAGTGTGTTCAAAATTTGAATACCCTTATCGAATTTCCTTACTTTACCGCTTCGTGTAGTCAATAATAGTGTAAAAATTCTTTGACTACTCATTTTTGAGTTATCCCTAGTTTGTTACTAATACCAAATGTGTATCCAAATATATTTGCAGCACTAGGGTGGCAAATGAATTAGGAGCTGGAAATCCACACAAAGCTAAACATGCTATGGCTGTTACACTCCAGCTATCTATTATTCTTGCTCTTATAGTTGATTTGGCTCTATTTTTTGGTCATAATGTCTGGGCTGGCCTCTTCAGTGATAGCGCGGAGATAATTAACAAATTTGCCTCCATGACGCCTCTATTGTTAATATCCTTTGTATTCGATTTCTTTCAAGGAATTTTATCAGGTCAGATTTTTGTTTACGTAATAATCAAGATATATATTCCGCGAGATATATCATATAAATTAGTTTTGCATTCAAAATAGGGATTTTTACAAAAATAGCCGTCTATATTCATTCTTTACAAAAATAACCGTCTATATTCATTGTTTACTTTTTCTGGCCATATATATAGAGTTTATACATGGATTATACATAATTATACACATACAATACATAACTTATACATATATTATACCTCTACCGGCTATTTTTAGTTTAATCGGTTGGGTGGGTGGCTATTTGTGTTAATTCTTCTTCAAAGTAACCTTACTAAAAGTGTAATTAAATTGATCAGGAGTGGCCAGGGGATGTGGGTGGCAACATTTGGCTATGTGCATCAACTTGGCAACATTCTATGTCATTGGCATGCCAATAGCAGGTCTCCTTGCTTTCAAATTCAACCTACAAGCTCAGGTAATTCAAGTGCACGCCATGCTCGGTTTTCTCTCGTATTCAGATAGACAGATCTTTGATTTAAACTCTTTTTTAAATACTAAACTCATTTTATATTTTAAAATTATGAGTTAAAAAACTAATATTCGTCGAAAATTTTAGTGATTATTTAACATTTATGCCTATGCTACGTGTCAAAAGTCAATAATGTGTTGAACGCAATTGAACGTAGGCTTCATCCGGTGGCTTTAATATATTGTTTTTGGATTTTAATATATTAAATAGCGATTAATCTAGATATAATTGACGTATAGTTAATTGATTAAAATGTTGTTTTTTGATGCAGGGTTTGTGGATGGGCTTGATATGTGGTCTAGCTAGCCAAGCTTGTGGCTTATTGCTGCTGACATTGTTTACTAAATGGGGAAAAGTAGAGGGCTCAACAAAAAGCAATAAAGAAAGTGAACTTCTATCTTAAGATTGAGTTCATGAGAATTGATTTTTTTTGTAAAATTTATATTAGTTGAGTGATCGTGTGAGAAATTAATTCGACAATAACTTGTGTATTGGCCATTGGCGTGCTTGTTTGCCATTACTGATTGAGGGCTTATTGCATATGCCTTAAATTTTGTACTCTTTAATTTTTATCTCATAATTTTAAATATGTAATTTTAGTGCTAAAAATTTTAAAAGTTAAACTTATCAAATTAAAATTTAGAATTCGTCTCTAATCGTTGTCTTATAACGAGATAGGAGTGTTAACTTTATCTGCACTGAATTCTAATACCTGCTATACGAAAACCTGATTGCCAAACTGTCTGATTTGGTCTTTCCTTATCCAAATCCACATCTTACCTAACAAAATTTATGCAAATTTATCAAGGATCACTTAAGTATTCATTCTTCACTGAGGATGACAGCTACTTTTGGGTGATTTGCACAAATAACACACTTCGGTGCCACTTTTAATTTTTTGATCTCACGCCCCATAGGTAAAACTTCAATTTTTTTTAATTTTTTGATCCCGCGCCCCCCATAGGTAAAACTTCGATTTTAACAAGTATTGTTGCAACACTTTTAACTTTTAACCTTAAAGTTTGCCTAGAAAAGCATGGCTCAAATAATCAAGACTATCCATTTTCAATATTATTGAATTTTATTTCCTGGCTACTTTTTATAGGGAAAAAAATCAAAAATAACCATATTTATAATTGGTAACTTAAAGAAAACATTTGAACAAAAACACACTTCAGAAATATTCTAGCATAATATGTTGGTGTCACGACCCAAAACCACGTGACTGGCACCCGACACACTACCCGACCCGAGCGAACCAAACCATGTGATGCACACAAATCATATGCATGAAAACCAATTTAAATACGGAAGCTCCTTGAAAATCATATACATTTTCAAGTTAAATGATAAAATATTTTTCAATTCAAAATCACACATGACGTCTTTCATGATAATAACAATGAGAATAAGTAAAATAATTATACTTTCATATATGTCGTGTACAACCCCGTTATTACAACCTTTCACAACTATCTATGGAGCCTCTATACCAAGAATAAAACCCACAGTTGGAGTAATTCCAACAAAATAAAATAAGAAAGAACATGATAGCTACCGCGAGATAAAAGTGGTGCTTCATAATAACTCGAAAAGAGAGTCATCCTAGCCTGACCGCATGCCACGTATCATACATCATCCTGAAACATGTAAAGTAAGCAGGGCCCTGGAGGGGCCCCTAAGGGCTGATTACACCACAACGGTACTCGATAAGTGTCATAGACTCTCTCTAACTTAAGTTCTTGGGACAAACTTTATAAAAACAATGCACCAATATTTGATATAAAACGATAAAAAAAATTATCAATTCATGACCCTTGTTATTTTAAATAACAACCAAGTGAAATATTACTCACAATATAAACTTTTAAAACATTTACATCAATCCAAGATTTTGGATAAAAATCATGCAAAATCATTCCATTTGCTTTAAGTCATCGAAATCACTTTCGGCTCCTTAGGCCTAAACATAAGAAAAACATCCTTACCTTTCACTGGGAGTACTATACCATCACCGGCATAAGAAGGTCAACTAGGTTATGTACCTAGCGGCAAATATCATATACCCTACTTGCTCAAATCGTCTCATCGTAGTGCCATATGAATCGACTCAACCAAGCTAATAATAGCACAAAATAGTACCCTATCGAGGGAGAGCACTCTGTCGTAGTCTATACCACAAAGTGGCCATCTACACCTACACAGGCACGTGTATTTTCATGACAACGAACACGATATATCCGAAATCAATCTCGGTGAACACAAGTAACTCCCAAAATATTTGATACTTCAAAAATAGATTCATAGCATAGTAGCCTCAAAGGATCTATTTTTATCAAATCATAGCATTTACAGAAAATCTAAATCATTTGAACAAAATTTAAATAAATAATCTTTTACATGCTAAAGCCTTTAGCAATTTAACATCAATCTTTAAAAGATACCACAACTGTTATTATGCTTATCAATTTCCAAAAGAAATACTTTCCATAAAAACCTATCTTTAGCACTCAAATACTCTTGTCAATACGCAAGTTTTGATAAAAACTTATAACATTTACCTTGAGTGTCATTTTGCCAACAAGATTTAAAATAAAATTTATAATACAACATGACACTACATATGCAACATAATATTTTAATACATGAAGACATTCGTGCTTGGTTATCCCCACAAGCACGAAAGTACATTTACAAACAACTTAAGTATTAACTCAAAACATACTTTTAGAGAAAGTCCCTTAAGAAGAGTAAGTTTTAATCAACTTACCTCGCTTTCGCTTTATTAACATTCACAAGCTTTCAATCCTCCTTCATCATTCCAATGTTGATTAAAATACTCAACATCACCAACAAGTCGATATCTACAATTAGATATCCTAATTATATCAAAATATGACCTAAGATATTGATCAACATCCATATATGGCTTATAAGTTGGCTACAAGTCTCCAACAACTCAAATCGCCAAATAGTTTTACATACTAGACCATTCAACTTTATTTTTATGTTTTAATACATATTCGAAGTCATTAATGATACTACATCAATTGTCCATTACCACCAAGTTACTATTCATCGTCTTCCATAATCAACACTTGCAAAATATACAATTCGGGTGATTACTTAGTTGATCACTTCCATATTTTGCTGACAAATAATTCCATAAGTTCATTGTATTAATAAGTTTCATCGCCAAGATTACAATTCATCTTCTCTCTTATTTTCTCAAAAGTACTATTCATGCCATGAACTAAAGTTTTATAATAATCTTTCAACCATTAAAACTTGTAACAGATGCTTCAAATACTTTTAACTACTCATAATAAACGAGTTTGAAGCATTGAAATTACATCGAGTAGCTCAATCTTGAAAAATCACAACTTTGGTAATTTTAGTATTCTTGAGGATTTGATGATGAAATCTAGCATTTGGATGCAAGAATGATGTTAGAACTCATGCATATTGAGTAATAATCAACCCAAAACAACATTAACAACTTACCTTGGTTGATTGGACTTGATTTGAGCTTAAAATCGCCCATTCACCTCAAGAACCCTAACCCCCAATACTCAAAATACTCTCTCCCCCGACTTGGTATTTATAGGCCCGGATTTCTGAGTTTCGGATGCGGTTTTGGATACTTTGGCAGCACTTCACTGCCAACCATTCTTTCGGACGCGGCCCCGGATGCTTCGCATCCGCAGACTCCTCTGTCAGCCTTTGGTAATTCGGTCATAACTTCTTGTAGAAATGTTCAAATGACAAACGGTTTGAAGCGTTAGAAACTAGACACGAAGATCTTTCATTTGATAGGTTTTCCGTCACATAAATCCTTATATACATGTAGATATGCTCGACCAAAATTTGATCTTGTGCGTACTCATTTGAAACTTTAGTATATCATGTAATTTCCAACTTGGCTTAGACTTAGAGCACTCCTTAGACCCCACATCATTTATAATATGCCATTTATTATCATATCTAAATTAATATCCATCATATTAATTATCCTCGTCTGCACACGAAATGGAATAATTAGCACACATCAACTTTCTTAAATGCGCTTAAATATTTCTAAATTTTCCGGGGTGCTACAGTTGGAGTTCGAATTTTTTACCTATGAGCTTCTAGCATAATATATTGAAATTTTATAATGTGATGGAATTCTATCATAATATGCTGGAAGTTTATATATAGAAGCTCCATAATCTCGCATATTATGCTGGAACTTTTCGTGTAGTGGAGTTCTAACATAATATGGTGGAAGTTTATACGCAAGAACTCTATAATCCAGCATATTATGCTGGAACTTTCTGTGTTTTAGCAAAACAGTAGCTATTTTTTAATAACTTCGCAAACGCTGACTATTTTTCAATGAAAAATGGGCATTGTATAGCTGATGTAAAAAAAATTAGCTGAAAATGTATAAAAGTTTTATATTTTTTGTGTATATATACATTATGTATGTTAAATACAAAAATTATACAAATTTTATATACTTTTTCGACTACCAAATATAAATAGTTTCTGATACGGACTAAAAGTGATAATACCCCATTTTTTAATTATCGATCCTAAAATTTGGTAGCACGTGCTATTTTGACCTTTTTATACCATCACTTATAGTACTGCCAACTGGGCTAGCCGCAGGGAACCCAAGATTTAGGGGTGGATTTGATTTACTCAAATGACCCTATTTTGGGCTATCGTTTTATATTTTGTCTATGTTTTAAATATTTCGCAAATATAGCCTAGCGCTTGACACAAAAAATATGAAAAAATTTATAATACAGGTTCCGAACATCTAAAAGCTTGGCCATAGAAATTTTTATAGGATAGTTCAGGTTCTTCTTGAATAGAATCTTAAAGCAACGTTAAAATTATCTTCATGATCTATAGGTTGTAGGTTTGAGCTGTAAAAGAAGTCACTAATACAAGCATTAGAGTAGGATGTCTATATTACACCCCTTGGGATACGACCATTTTCCTGAATTCTACGAGCTTCCTTTTTTTAGTCCAAGTTCTTCTAAAATTTTCGATAATTTGATTAAAGTTACTACATTGTGTGAGACCTTCCTAAAAAATTAGACAATTCGTCTAAACTAGGTTCATAAAATTTCTTTAAAATAGTTCTAGTTTCTTCTACAACTTTAGAAATTTTGTTCAAAAAGTTCACTTTTTTTTTAGACTTTTTCTCAGCGATCTCGACCATTTTTCTTCACTAAATCAATCCAAACTAGGCCGAGTGTTACGTGGCTCGCAGATCACTATTAAACCTAAAGTTTTTTTCTATTTACTTTGTCAATATCAAACCTGAAATCCATTTAATTAATTAAATACACTTACCGTTATGTCCTTAACCTTTCTCCACGTGTATAATATGTAATCCATTCACACTTTTGTCCCCCACCCCCCAAAACACATTATTGTTTTAACAAACACATTTTTGTTCTAAATTGATGTGCTTTTTCTTTACTTTGCAACGGTAACCTTTGCAACAACCCCCCCCCCCCCCCCCCAAAATAAAAAAAACCCCACCCCCACTCAACCCCTAGCCCCTCTCTAAGTATAGACTATATATAACTCCATTTTGATCCTTAAACCTTAACATCAGTCTAGAAAATTTCCTCTTACTATTCTTCTTAATTATATTTCAGTTTCTTCTCTATTTAATTATTTCCCCTTTTTGCAATTTAATTTCTAGCTCAAGACTTTTCGTGAAGTTTTCTCTTTCTCCCTTTTTCTCATCACTCATCTTCTCTTTTCTGTATTTATACATTTATATCGAAAAATTGTTATTATAATTCATGGCTTTGCAGAAACATCTTTCAGTTATTTTCTTTGCTTGTTTGATCAGCTCTTCTTATGCTTATCAATTCTACGTTGGTGGAAGAGATGGTTGGATTCCTAACCCTTCCGAAAATTACAACAATTGGGCTGAACGAATGAGATTCTCAGTCAATGACACTTTAGGTAAGTTCTGCTTAATTGTGTGATCATCTCATTTATAAGATCTGATCGTAAATTTTTTTATGTTCTGATTAACTTGTATGATGTCGGAAACATCTTTTTGTTCTTCCAAAAGTAAGGTTTGCGTATAGACTACTTCACTCAGTTTGTTTTTGTTGTTGATTGACTTGTATGATCATCCCGATTAAGAGATGTGTTTCTATTTTTTAAGTTCTGAATGAATTGTATGATTGACCATCTCGTCTAAAATTTCAGAGTTCTGATTGAAATGTGTGATATCTTACCTAAACTTGCTCGAATATTTTTAATTCGGATTGAATTGTATGATCATTGTATGTTTGTTTTACCTTATTGATTATTTGTTTCGTGTTTGGTTTATGTAGTGTTCAAGTACAAGAAAGGATCAAACTCAGTGTTAGTAGTAAACAAGGATGATTATGACAAGTGCAACACTGATAATCCAATCAAGAAAATGGAAGATGGCAATTCTATATTCAAGTTTGATCGTTCTGGTCCTTTCTTTTTTATTAGTGGAAATAAAAATGATTGTGAAAAAGGATCACAAAAATTAATTATTGTTGTTTTAGCTATTAGAACTCCTCCTTCTTCTCCTACCCCACCTACCCCCTCAACTCCAGCTCATGGTCCAGTAGCTTCTCCTCCGGCAATATCTCCGGCGACATCTCCAGCAACTTCTCCAGTTCCTGCTCCTGTAAATCAAACACCTACTTCATCTCCAGGAAATGCTCCAACTCCGGCAACATCTCCAGTTCCTGCTCCTATAAATCAAACACCTACTTCATCACCAGGAAATGCTCCAACTCCGGCGAATTCTCCGGCTACATCTCCGTCAACATCTCATGCACCATCAATCAACAGTCCATCACCTTCTCCATCGCCGTCAATATCTCCGGCGACATCTCCGGCACCGACGAGTATTTCACCATCCGGAGCCATAACAGCTCCATCGCCTTCATCATCGAGTGGCTCATCATCATCTCCAACTTCTTCTCCTCCGGCAACAAGTACGCCGGGATCACCAGGGAAGTCACCGCCGGGAAGTATTGCTCCGGAAACCGGCGGCGGGAACTCACCGCCGGCGGATATTCAGTCACCTACTGGTTCAACGCCCAACAGCAAGAATTCAGCAGTAAAAGCATTTACTCCTTCAGCTGTATTGATGTCAATCGTTTTGACTATAGTTTTGGGTGGATTCGTCGTTTCTCCTTAGTGGAAAATAGTCCAAAAAAAAAAAGAGAGAAAATACTAAATTATAGTTAGTTTGGTTTTCTTTCTCTTTTTTTTCCTTCTCTTTTGTGTTTTGTTTGATTTTTGGTACATTGAATTGTTGGGAGTTTTGGATATATACAAAGGCAGTATTTAGTTATTATGTTACTCTTTTGTTGCATTGTCGTTGACATTAAATTAATAATTCATAAAAAAAAATTAGCTCGATACCCAAATATTTCATATTCACGTAAGATTCAAAAAATAATCGTATTTCAAAGATGTATAGACTATTTCTATCGCTTTAACTCGTAACATTTATAGGTCACGAAGAGTATATATGAAGTTTGATCTTGTTTGTGATAGTATATTTCTTTCTCTTATTATTAATTATCTAACATTTGAAACTCATTGATCTAATTAACTTAGATCATATTGTATAAGGACAGCGCTTTTTATTGGATACCTGGAACCTGATACTTCTGGTAAATGGAGCTATATTTTATTGTTTAGTTGATATGCAAAATTTATAATCGGACAATTGCAGCTTATAAATTTACTTTGCCAAGTAAGGCGTAGAAGTGTTTTAAGTTCAACGTGTAGTAGTATTTAATTATTCTCTTTATATAGATACTTTATTATTTACTTGTAGATATCATAATTTGTGCATTGTTGTCTTATTTTGATTAATTAAGCTTTCATATTAATTACGCCTTTCATTTAAAAGAGCAAGCTGGAACGAAGAGACAGTTTTTCTTTTTTAGTTGTAATAATGTAAACTTAAGTACTTAACTTAAATAGCAATTAAACAAAGGTTACTTTTGTTTGACCGGCCTTCTTAAATTTTATGTTAAATTAATGCTTAAGTAATGGTCCTTATAAAGTGCTGTAACAAGTTAAAATGCAACTCTTTGTTTTTGCTTTTGGCAAATTCTAATTAATACCATTGGAAAAGAATTGAAAATTTTGTCGTTTTGTTGCTGGGATGGGATAGATAAGAATATGCTGTGAGTTGGAATAGCTCATGTGATTACATATGGAATAACTATTCTATCATTTTTGTACAAAATGATTCTAGGGACTAATTAATTTTCATAATCAAATGCAAGATAAATAATCTCATATTTTATTCTAAGATTGTTATCCTTTACGACCATGCAGAAATTTTTATAAGTGGTGTCGAAATTTGTAGAAAAATAAGAATAAATAACTTTAGTATCAACATTTTTAGACAAAAAGGTCGTAGTCCATTATTTTGTCGAGTATTAAGTTAGAAAATATCTTAATTCAATTATCACAATTTTTAGAAAAGGTCTCTCAAATATTTGCAAAAAAACACGTGCTACTTGTGGTTCGATCCTCTAAACCTTTAGAGTAAAATCAAGAACATAATCAATACGCTAAGAGTATTGTTATTTTTTTCTCTACTTATCAGTTTTCTTATAGTATTAATACATATATTTAACAAAATTTTCAGTAGTTAGTCACGAGTTTAACAAAGTAAAAATGGTAACGTGTCCTTCCCATCCTACATATTTTTGGTCCTCAATCTCTTTGTTGTAGCTATTTAGGCAAATTACTTGTACTTCTCGATCGAGTTAGAAAGAAAAACATATCAAAGAAAAATAAATCACAACCTACTTTTGTCCTGTTATACAATAATATAAGTTGCCAACTTGCCCTATGGTAAGCACTCTCTGATAAAAGAGAACCCAATTTTTTGCATCATTCCTTTGGATATTAATCTTGTTTGTTTCGATATTTTTTAGCTATTGTAATAAAATACTGTTATAGGAAACATATATTATAATATAACATAAAAATTTGATTCCAAAGAAAACTTGACCCTTATAATAAAGTATTATTATAGAGGATGTCTTTATAGAGAGATCTAATCGTAGTATTTAAACAGAAATAAAGCTTTTGGAAGCCAAGACACATTTACTAAAACTTCAGCATAAAAAATAAGAAAATTAAGAAGGTAAAGGAGTGCCCGTTTTTTAACATTTGATATACGGAATTTACTGACCCAATTAATTTAATTTGGCGCTTCGTAAGATCTATTTAAGGAGAAGTACTCCCTATCAAAAACTTTATTCCTAAAACTCAACGTACAACCATCACAACAATAATATGTTCAGTGTAATTTCACATAATGAGATTTGGGAAAAATAGTGTGACACGCAAGTCTTACCCTTACCTTGTGGAGATAAAGAGGTTGTTTTCAAGAGACACTCGGCTCATTCCTAAAACTCAAAACCCGAGATTTCTAATTAAATATGGAATATCTCATCTATCCCACCATATTAGCGGCGATAAGAGTATTTCCCTTTTTTGATTTTTTTCACTTTTAGCCCGCGCCAGAAATTATTTATATTTGGTAGCCGAAAAAGTATATAAAATTTATATAATTCTTGTATATAACATATATAATGTGTATATATATAAAAAAATATACAAGATATATATAGTATATGTTTTTTATTATTATTTTTAGAGAGGTTATACGATACAATTTTCGCTTCTTTTTTGCTTTGTGT
Source organism: Nicotiana otophora (assembly GCA_000715115.1). Classification (NCBI taxonomy): domain Eukaryota; kingdom Viridiplantae; phylum Streptophyta; class Magnoliopsida; order Solanales; family Solanaceae; genus Nicotiana; species Nicotiana otophora. Next base: position 54,666 of record AWOL01S0083326.1, on the reverse strand, counting down.
CGTTGACTTAAAACAAATGAAATTCCTAATTCGAACGTCACTTTAGCTCTAGAACTATCCATTCTTTAAGTTATATTATTGTGTGGTGGAAATAAAAATTGCACTCAAACGAATTGGACTTTGCAATGTTGAGACTTCAAAATTTATTCTCCAATTAGGATAATGGATAGAGGGCCCCACGGTGTGAACTTCAAGCAACTTTAGCTTTTACAGGTGTAGATAGTTTACTGATTATTCCATTACGTACGTTTTGATTAAAAAAATAATTCAAATAGTTAATATAATATTTATATCCGTTTTGTTCTATCAGAATTTATTTCATTCCAGCTCAATATAAGATAATCTAAAATAGGAGTTTTTAAATCACACTTATATACAAGATAAGGTGTAATTAAACAACAATTAAGGTCTACTCCTAACTTTGTAACATTTTCTAAGAATTTATGCTTGTATTATGCTCTTGGCACAAACAAGCTGCTTCATAATCTAAAGATAGTGGACTAAAAGTAATTGTGATCATATTATATATATATAAACATTATTTTTACATCTTTATAATTCAAATAAAAAATAATTAGTTGAATTGAACCTGTACAATACACCCTAAATTCGCATCTATTAGCACATTAATGTGAATATACGTGTATAGCTACCTACTACTCTCTCTTTTCTTATGTTTCATTTTATGTGATAATTTTTTCTATTTGATTTATTTTTAAAATATTTTATGTTTAAAATTAATATAACTTTAAACTTTTCAATTAATATTTAACTTATTTTCGCTACGATTCCGATGGATTCCCTTAACCAAGCTATTGCTTAGGAGTCGCCGACTCATTCTTCAACAAACACGTGTTGCCACAAGCTTAGTGGGTGTTTGGATATAACAACAATACAACAATAACAACCCAGTATAATCCCACTAGTGAGGTCTGGGGAGGTTAGTTTGTACGCATACCTTACCTCTACCCTGGGGTAGAGAGGTTATTTCCGATAGACCCTCGGCTCCCTCCCTCCAAGAACTCCCTACCTTGCTCTTGGGGTGACTCGAACTCACAACATCTTGGTTGGAGTGGAGGATGATCACCACTAGAGCAACCCACTCTTGTCGTGGTGTTTGGACATAAGAATTATAAAATTCTGAAAAAAGTAAAAAAAAAAATACAAGTGAAATTATTTTTAAAAATTAGAGTTTCGTTTGGACATGAATACAATTTTGGGTTGTTTTTGAATTTTTGTGAGTGATCTGAAATGAAAATTTTGAAAAATAATTTTTTGGAGTCTTTTAAATTTTTAAAAAAATTTAAAATTTATCTTCAAGTGAAAAATAAAAAAATTTATGGTCAGACACTGATTTCGAGAAGTAAAACAATTTCGGAAGAAAATAGAAAAAAAAAAGAATATGGCCAAACGGGCCTTAATATGCGACAAGAAAAAAACGTGTACCTCGGCGCACCAACGAAGACCCATGAATGTAATATACAAGGCATGCCACATCACGTCTTACACCACACAAAGTTCGATTGACGCATGCCATCATTTTATTATTGGGTATACTTTGTCCGAATTGTAATACTATATTATTCACATTGATGTGTTGTTGACAGGTTTAATTTTATAGAAGTCGTTCCACACTATTAACTCAGAAAGCATTATCCAAATATATGACAACTTAATAAAAAGGCTGGCTATGAAATCCATTCACGTAGGACTTAAGCTTTACTTCGAATACTTACGTACATCGGCGAACCCAATATTTTAATCAAGCGGGTTCAATAAAAAATAATGTGGACAATACCGACAAGTAAAACAATTATCGATGCTCTTTTTTCTTTGGGGGCATAAAATCATAATGCTACCACAAAATGAACGGAAAATGGTCAACTTTGCCCCTGAAGTATTAGATTTGGTCTAATATTTTCCCCCATCCACCTATTGGGATAAATATATCTTCTCCGTTAAGGTTTTGGCTCTCACATGCCCTTTAAGTTAACAACCCATTTCAGATTAAAAATCAAAATTATTTTTAATGATGTGGCTTTATCCTATTGGTTGATTTAAAACCCACCCCAAATATGTCCAACCCACCCACCCGTTTGAGACTGGCCCGACCTAACTCCTACATTACCCACTAAACTATATAACCCATCAGCCAAATACACTGATACTCCTCCATACGACTGATAGTCCTCTCAAAATTAGGGTTCTTGTTGTTCTTCTTATTCCCTCTCTCAAATCTGAAAATCAGAGTTCTTACATCTTCTCCATCTTGTTTTAGCTTCAAAATGACTGAATCTTCTTCTGCTTCTTCCGAAATTCATACGACTAATACTCCCCTCTCTGAAAATTAAGGTTCTTTTTGTTCTCCCCTCTCCCAAATCTGAAAATCAGAGTTCTTACATCTTATCCATCTTGTTTTAGCTTCAGAATGTCTGAATCTTCTTCTGCTTCATCCCGTGACCAAAGTGAGAACCGTACATGTTATTGTGGATTGATTGCCAACTAATTTACTGCTACGACACCTTTGAATGGTGGTCGTAGATTCTACAAATATTGTCGTTATGAGACTAATGGTTGTCGATATTGGGAATGGCGCGACGAAGAATTTCCACCTCATGTGTCAATGTTTATCCATAAGCAAAAAATTTCGTTGAATGCCCTTCGTCTCGAAATGAACAAGCTGAGGAAGACAGTGGATGATATGGTTGGGAGTAAAGCTGCAGATTTGAATAACGTATCCTTAGAAGAGAAAGTTTTAAACTTGGAGCAGAAATCGAAGCGATGGAAAAGACTTGTGATATGGTCATGGGCTATTTTTGTTGTTTTTGTAGCTGGCACAATGATGTATTGAAGTTGGTGGCCTCTAATGTTTTGCGTTGATGATGACAAATTCCAACATATCTGCGTATTTTTGCGTTGATGGCACAATGATGGTCTTGTTGTATTAATGATGAAAATCTGCTGATATTAGTTGTTTAAACTAGTTTGTTTTAGTTGTTAAATGAAGGAAATACGTATATTTTAATTGCTTAGATTGGTTGTTTTGATTGTCAAATATAAAAAATCTGCAGAAGTTGATGAGAGAAAACTGATGTTTGTTAAGTATGTAAGGACTGTTGGTCTATTTGTTTGTTAAGATTTCTGTTAAGTATGTAAGGACTGCGAGCAGGTTCAAGCTCGCGACCAAGACTTCGTTTTGAACCCGCTTGACCGTTTCTCCAAAGGATCATGTCCCGTTAAGTAGGTTCAACCAATACTTATATATGAACTTTATAGAATTTAACCTATATAAAATATCAAAAATTTTCGACGAAGTAGGTTCATATGAACCCTCTTGACTCTATGTGAGTCCCCCCTGCTTACATATATAAAGTTTAAGTTATTGTTGGGTTTAAACTTGGTTTAGCTTAAAATAAAGAGTGAATGAGAAATAGAGGGAAAAAAAAATATTTGAATTTTCTTCTTTGACAAAATGACATTGTCTCATATTGGAGGAGCAAAAGAGATTTGATGGGTATATATACATTTGTTATTCTTCTAGCTCTTAAAGAGTTAAGAAGAAGGTAAGTCTAGCGCCGTCGTCGCTCGCTCGCTCGGCTTCTGTCAAATGATTTGATTGATTAATTTTTGGTCCAATTTTATTTGTTAATATTAAGATTAACGTAATATTATTTTAATTCAAATTAGCCGTTTTTGTAACGGTAAATTAATTTTCCTCCTCGTTTGATTTTTCCGTTTTATTTTGCGTAAATAGCCATTTACATAATGGTCGTTTATACGCGAACAGTCATAAATGTCATTCTGAAGAGTTGCACCTCTTCGTGTAAACCCAACCTGTTGGCTATAAATAACAGACCGTTCCCTCAGATTTTTTCTTACGAAAATTCTGAAATCTCTCCCTTTCTTCTGCATTGGTTTAACTACAAAGAAAGCAATAGTAAGTGTGATTTACTACTGATCATTGTGTTCGCTGAAACATTGGGGTTTGAAGTACCGCTACACTAGTGTATAATCCGTTCTATCTTGGGAAAAAATAATCCACAACCTCGGGTACTAGGAGGGGATTAAGTTCCTTAAGAAAACACTGTGAATTCAGTGAGATCGGATTAAATTTTGTTTCTTCCACATTTCTGTTTTTACGTTATTTTATTTCCAAAATTACTTTGTAAATGCAGATTACTAACAGTTATAACTATATAAATTATGTACACAATCATATCATTCAAAATGAATTATAGTAATTTTTCATTACATTGATTAGTTAATTAAAATAGATGATAAGTAACATGTTGTCATAAATTAAATTGTAATCGTGATGTCAAAAATTCATTGCATTATCAATATATATAACTTAAATTCATTTACAAATAAGCAGTCTGGCACCCACAGAGAAAAAAGAAAACGAAATAAAGAACCAAAGTCTAAGAAAAATGCTAACAAGAATGTCCAAGTCTATTGTTGTTTCGTACATTATTTGATTTGGCAACGTGTCTCGGTGGATATATATCCTTGTGGAATTTTAATTGTTGATAATATAAATATTTTTTCCAGCAAGCAAATTTGGTCAAAGTTCAATTTCTTGATGGCGGCAAAATTATTATTCTACTGAAATATTTCTTTATGAGGTTATGTACGTGACTAACAAAAGTAAATAATTGTTTAACATTCGAATTAATGTTAAATATACAACAACAGATAAGACTTTATATCAAATTTGATATAATATCTTAGAAAATAGAATAGTAAAATAGCCAATTTTCAACCTATAAATAACATAAAAAATTTCATTAACAGTGTATATAACTTAATCTTATTATTAATTGCTACCACTTCTTGCCGGTACAATGGGATTGTGATTGTGAATGTATGTCCAGGAGCATATGTAGGAAACTCGGAAATATAATTTTATCTACTTAATGAAATTAATTCTTTAATATTATCCATAGTTGTAAAAGTCTTTTTTTTTTTCGTGACAACCACAAGTTGTAAAAGTCAAATTCACAAGTCGTTCTCATTTAATAATAAATTGATTTAAAGTAATCATTTATAAATGAAACTAGTAACTTGTGAATTAAGACCAATAATCATCTGCAACATGTTAAATTACACAATATGAAAATCCATGTACACTAACAAAAATATAAAACAAATCCTTAACAAAATTGCTTATAAAGTCATTTTAGAAATGAGTACACTTTCTCTTCTACTTTGATAAGTAGCCATAACCAGCAAAATCAACAGAAATTATTCACAGGTTAGACATCGGCGGATTGAAGACAAAATCTTAATGGGTTCAGCTTTGCACTAAATTAATTATGCCATTAAAATTATGGATTCAAATCTATTATTTATTTAAATTTTAATAAATTTTTACACATATATTTATACTTTGTGCCAAAAGCTATGGATTCAGATGAACCCGTAGCCAAAAGACTACATCCGCCCCTCCATGTAGGGTGTGTTTTGTTTATGTTTTTCTGAGAAATATTTTTCATAAATAAAATAAGTGATTTTCTCTTTGGAATTTGGTAAATGAGTAAAAATGTTCGATTGGCTAGAAGGAAAATTTTATCTTTATAATTATTTAACAGAACTAAGGAGGAATTAAAATGATCTAATTGTCTAAGAAAAAATAAAAATTATATTTATATAAAATAAATTCCTTTATAAATGTTCTTACTAATTCGATAAAAAAAATAATTAATCCACTATTACTAATTAAATTCGTTGATTTATATTTGAATGCAAGAGGACAAGTGGAATCCATATATTTAGGGGTGTTCATGGTTCGGTTTGAGTCGTTTTTCCCTAAAAAGAAACCAAACCAAGTAAGTCGGTTTTTCAAATATTGGAACCAAACCAAACCAATTAAGTCGGTTTTTTATCGATTCGGTTTTTGTCGGTTTTTCGGTTTTTTCGATTTTTTGTCGGTTTTTTCTTAAACATGAGACATACACTACCAAACGCATATTCCGGCGAGTACATTTTCAATATAACGCTATCAAACCAATTGCTCTTTGAGAAATCTATCATTTACCAAGATATATTGATGATAATTGACTCAAATAGTGATGAATAACTTAAGTACTCAATTAAAAATCGATTATTTTTAACATGAAATAAATTCTTATACTTAATAAAAGAAAGCTACCAATCAAACTAGAAGGCAAAAAATTAGATTATTATAATAGCAAAGAACTAGACTACAAATACAAATGACTAATATGTACAATAAAATTTTAGAAACTTTATATAAAAATATACATATATATAGGTATAATAATAAATTTAAATAGCTACTTTTATAGTCGGTTTGGTTCGATTTGTTTTTTATTAAAATCAAAGCCAAACCAAATTTGATCGGTTTTTAAAATTTAAAACCAAAATCAAACCAAACCTAAAAATATCGATTTTTTTGATCGGTTTGATTTGGTTCGATTTTTCGGATTTTGGAAAATGAATAAATGACTTCCGCGTGTAAGCCAGACAAGTAAAAAAAGAAAAACAAGTTGAACATGTGTAGTATTACACTATAGAAGAAAAAATAGCAAGACACGGACCTTAGGCAAGCCACGACTCTTGCATTTGGCATTTACCCTATGCATGTGTATAAGAGAGCTCGGCGCCATCATTTCGACTTTTTGAGTTCTAGATTTTAGGATGGCGATGTAAACTCAAATATTAATAATTGAGTTTTAAATTTAGTATGTATATATATTTAATAAAAAATTAATGTAAATAAATTATTTGAGCAAAAGTTACTGAATTCGGCCGCCCGTATATCTGAAATTCTATCTCCGCCCCTTTGAAAACATATTTACACAAACCCTTAAACCCATATAAGTAGGGGTGATCAAACCGAACCAGAAAACTGCACCAAACCAAAAAATCAAACCAAATCGATTAAAAAACCCGACTAGGTTTGGTTTGACTTAGTTTGATATTGAATAAAAAAAATCCGAACCAAACCGACATATAAATATATAAATTTTATATCTATTTTTAAGACTTTATATTGAATTTTTTTTTTAAAATGTAGAAATATTTGGGATCCTCTCATGTGTTAACCTTGAAAGCGTACACTAACAAAAATTGTTGGTAGACGACTAAGAAAATAACTATTATGTGCTACTAAAAAAATTCTTTCATTAGAATATTTTAATGAATCATATGTTTGTCAATTTTCTCAATATTTACTAAACATATATTCACTTATCAAAACTTTATCTATAACTTTAACAAAGTAAGATTGAAATAATATTCATGTAATAAAAAAACCGGAAAACCCGACAAAACCGAACCAATCCAAATCGATATAGTTGGTTTGATTTGATTTTAATAAAAACCGAATCAATCCGGTTCATATAAACCCCCCGGCATATAAGGATGAAATTAAACCTGAAACTCCTCCGCATATTGCTTACTTCCTCTTCTCCACAGCCAGCCTTCACTCCACCTTTCCTCTTCCTCGTCATCTTCGCTCAAGTGGAAGGTCGAAACAAATACCAAAAAAATAAAAAGAACATTCAAGATGGCTTTTCATCAAGGATTGTTAGTTATAAAGTGATGAGTCAAAATTTCATCTCATGCAACTGTAGTGGCGCCTCTTACCATCAGACCCACTGCATTCGCATGCATAGAGTCAGACCTTACAAGGACGGCTGCAGCATAATCAAATGCTTCAGTCGTAGATAACATAATCAATATGCACGTCTGTTTACCTGAAAAACGGATAAAGTTGAATATATGTAGTTCTAATGATACGTGATATAACTTGGTAAAACTGTTTACCCGAAAAATGGATAGAGTTAAATTTATACGTAGTTCTAAGGATATGTGGTATAACTTGGTACAAACTGAAAAAATAAGTAAGGATATATCAAAATTTAACTGTAAAAAGAATGAATACAAATTAACCCAAATTGAATAGAGATTAATTGGTAAGAGAACAAGATGAATCAATATCAAAGCCCAAAAAGGATAATATTTGCTAAATGTTATGTAAATCTCAGTAAATCTGAACGTGTGAATGAATGAGTGTCCCCCTTTACAAATGATAACCACTCTTAATATAGTGGAGGAATCCTATTTTGGATATAATTAAAAATATATAGTGGGGATTCCATGATAGATTAATTAATTAGCTTTTCCTTGATTCAAGCTGTGATTTCAGCCAAAATTCTCTTCCTACTTGCGGCTATAACAGATTTTTTGTTTATTGGCTCGGTCTCGATCTTGGCCGATCTCAATCTTGATCGGTCTCTGAGTCTCTAGCTCCATCTTGGCTGATATCGATATTGATCGGTCTATGGGTCTCGAGCTCGAACTTGGTCGAACTCGATATCGATCGGTCTCTAGGGCTTGAGCTCGATAACCTAGCTTTGCATCATGGCTTCGATATTACAATGATGAACCTCAGAACATTATATTCCAATCTCGATTTGTCATAAGAAGGGCAGACTCGGTTTTGACAGTATACAGATAGTCCCCTCGGTTCTCGGAAAGAAGATGACAAGAAACAATATGAATTTCCGATCTTTGACTAAGTGGACGATGATGTCAGCGATGAGTCCGATTATGACGTATGTTACAAACGTCCCATCGGTCCAGTTACCAAGGCATTAAATGTCTGTCAGTTATTGGTCGGCCACTACCGGTTCTGAATCGTCATCACCAGGCTCTAAATATTCAAACTCTCATCCTTATCCAAACTTTTCACTCAAAAGCTTCTTCTTTATTCTTGCACCTTCTTCAGAAAATCCCTATGCTTCATACGCTTTATCTTCTTCAGAAAATCCCTCTGCTTCATATATTTTACATCGTATATAACCCTAATATTCTTTTCCTTTATTCATCAATGGCGAAAACCTCCAAAACGATGCCGCAAAAAGAGGTCGCTTCTTCATTACAACCTGCCGGCGGCGAGGATGCGGTGGAGCCTCGCCCCAAGGAGTTCGTTCCGGTAGGGTGCTCAATTATCATTGATTTTAAGGTTGAAAAACCTTCTTCGGTACCAGGCCAATGTGAGCCGTTCTCGAGGTACCAATGTTCAATCACCGAGAAAATTCTCAACAAAGTAAAATAGGAATGCAACTGGGGCGATAAGCACGTGGTAGTCCCATCGCCTGAGGAATCAATTACCACCTACGTGGAAGGCTGGCCTTCCCTGAGAAAGACTCCGATAGCTCGAGCGAATCTAAAGACGGGGAAAATCCCAAGGACGAGGCCTCCAATAAAGACCAAGCCACTTAGGTTGTTTAAGTTTTTTGTTTTTCTTTTGTATTTATTCTGGGGCCGATTTGGCCTTTTGTAAAAACCTTTGAATATAAACATAAGGCTTTTCTTGACTTTTTGATTTTTGTGTTTTTCCTTTGTTTTTCTACATTTTACAAAGGTCGAAAATGCCTTAGCACAAAATTGTGTTCGAGGGTTCGGGCTAACCTTGCTTTTATTTCCCTTCTGCCTTATAAATTTATGAAGTTGTATTCTAAGTTCGGGGTTAAGATAATTTGATCAAAACCGAACTAGTGTAGCCCTTAGGCCGTTTGATCGAGTGAGTGCTTGCTCGAACTCGAAGTAAAGTAACTTTTAAGTTTTTAGTTTAGCGAGGATGGTTTCTCGAACTCAAAGCAGAAAATAGCCCTTAGGCTTTATGGTCGAGTGAGTGCTTGCTCGAACTCAAAGTAAAGTAACCCTTATATTTTTAGTTGAGTGAGGACGGTCTCTCGAACTCAAAGCAGAAAACAGCCCTTAGGCTTTATAGTCGAGTGAGTGCTTGCTCGAACTCGAAGTAAAGTAACCCTTAGGTTTTTGTAAAAAATGATTGTTTATGGCTTTGTCCCCTTTCCGTCTTGAAAGAGTTTCTTATCATTCATATTTGCGAAACTTGTAATGCCTTAGCATGAAATAGGGAATTGTTCGAGAGTTCGAACAATTTTGTACTCATTAGAGTTTTCAAGGCTTGATATTATCAAAGCCTTTTATGATTTTATTGGGGGGTAACCTTTCTAACCGGTTTATGATTGATTTCGAAGGCCTGTTTTGTTACGGAATTCGGACGTCTCCGATTCGTGTTAATTCGGCAGTAGCCTCTTTAGTCCGGGATTTGCGTCTTGGGCTTATTTTTCCGTTTTACTTTCAAGCTTGCCTGAAGTATCAGTCCCCGAGTGGGGTGGTCGTGGCCTATAGAAATCCCTCTTTTGTTCGGGATTTTCCTCTTGGGCTTATGATGAGAATCACACTTAGCCTCTATGACTTCCGCTTCCAAACTTCTAGCTAGTTCGAGACCTGCAATCATGGCCTCATACTCGGCCTCATTGTTAGTCAATTTTGTAGTTCTGATAGACTGTCTAACTACATTACCTGTGGGTAATTTTAGCACGATGCCTAGTCCGGACCCCTTGGCGTTCGAGGCACTGTCCGTAAAAAGGGTCCAGATTCCCGAAGAGGTACCCGATTTTATCAGTAGTTCTTTTTTAATCTCGGGTATGAAGGCCGACGTAAGGTCAGCCACGAACTCCGCCAAAATTTGAGATTTGATGGCGGTTCGGGGTCGATACTCAATATCGTACCCAGTGATTTCTATGGCCCATTTGGCCAATCGACCCGAAAGCTCGAGTTTGTGCAAAATATTTCGAAGAGGATAAGTTGTTACAACACATATCGGATGACATTGGAAATATGGTTTTAGTTTCCTAGATGCGCTTATTAAAGCAAGCGCTAATTTTTCTAAGTGTGGATATCTAGTTTCAGCATCGCCTAAGGTTCGACTGACATAGTTAATAGGGAATTGCGTACCTCGTTCTTCTCGAACTAGGACTCCACTTACCACTATCTCCGAGACGGCTAAGTACATGTAAAGTTGTTCGTCCACTTTCGGGGCATGAAGCAATGGCAGGCTCGATAAATACCACTTTAGTTCCTCCAAAGCCTGCTGGCATTCCGGAGTCCATGCAAAGTTGCTCTTCTTCTTAAGTAGTGAGAAAAATCGGTGGCTCTTATCTGAGGATCTCGAAATGAATCGTCCTAGGGCAGCTATCCGTCCCGTTAGCCTTTGTACGACCTTTATATTATCTACTACCATGATATCTTCGATAGCTTTGATTTTATCGGGGTTGATCTCGATTCCCCGATTGAACACCATAAAACCAAGAAACTTGCCCGAGCCAACCCCGAATGCACATTTTTTGGGGTTAAGCTTCATATTGTACTCCCTCAGTATATTGAAAGTTTCCTGCAGATTCTTTAAATGGTCCTCTGCTCGCAGTGATTTAACTAACATGTTATCAATATAAACTTCCATTGATTTTCCTATTTGACATTCGGTTTACTAGGCGTTGATAAGTTGCACCATCATTTTTTAGACCAAATAGAATTACGTTATAACAGTAGGTACCGTACTTAGTGATAAATGAGATTTTTTCATGGTCCTCCAGGTTCATCTGTATCTGGTTTACCCGGAGTAGACATCGAGAAAACTGATAGTCTCGTAGACGGTCGTGGCATCGATCATACGATCGATATTAGGCAAAAGAAAAGAATCCTTAGGGCATGCTTTATTCAAGTCTTTATAATCTATACACATTCTAAGTTTGTTTCCCTTATTAGGGACTACTACCACGTTTGCTAGCCATTCAGGGTATTTTACTTCTCGAACGGATCTTATTTTGAGAAGTTTGGTTACCTCGTCCTTGATGAAGGCATGTTTGACCTCGGTCTGGGGCCTTCTTTTTTGCTTTATCGGATGGAATTTCGGATCCAAGCTTAGTCTATGAGTGGTTATTTCCGGTGGGATCCCTATCATGTCAAGATGTGACCAAGCAAAACAGTTCATGTTAGCTATAAGAAATTGAATAAGCTTTTGCCTGAGCTCGGGATTTAAACTCGTGCCCAGGTATACCTTTCGTTCTGGCAGATGTTCGATTAGTGTGATTTCCTCCAGTTCTTCCACCGTTGATTTGGTAGCGTCGGAATCATCGGAGACCATGAAGGATCGATGGATCCCATAATCATCATCTTTGTCGGTCTTCTGATTCTCTAGTTGGGTTGAGGCTGACGTTTGTGATTGCTATTTGGTGTCCCGCTTCTCCTTCAAATCTGATCCCTTTGTCGATGATAGTAATGATATTGGAATCACTTCATCGACGGAAAACATTTCCTTTGCCGCCGGTTGCTCCCCGTAGACCATTTTGATTCCCTCTAGTGTTGGGAATTTTAGAACCTGGTGAAGGGTCGAGGGTACTGCTCTCATGTTGTGGATCCACGGCCTCCCGAAAAGGGCATTCTATCTCATGTCTCCCTCGATCACGTGAAACTTCGTTTCTTGGATGGTCCCATCCACGTTTAATGGCAAAATTATCTCGCCCTTAGTAGTTTCACATGCCATATTGAATTCATTTAGTACCAGGGTTGCGGGCACGACCCGGTCCTGTAGACCGAGTTGCTCTACGACCCTTGATCGAATGATGTTGGCCGAACTACCTGAATCAATTAACACATGCTTAACTTGAGCTTTATTCATAAGTATAGATATTACCAGTGCATCATTATGGGGCTGCATGATTCCTTGCGCGTCTTCGTCACTAAAGGACAAGGTTCCTTTAGGTATGTAATCCTGAGTCTCAGATCGTTTCTCTCTTATAATCGACATCTTAGTGCGTTTAAGCACCGGCCCCTGGGGGACATCGATCCCTCCGATGATCATGTGAATGATGTGTTGTGGCTCTTTTTGTTCGTTTTGTCTATTGAAATCTCTATTTTTGAAATGGTTATTGACCCGGTCACTTAAAAACTCTCGAATGTGCCTTTCATTGAATAACCGGGCTACCTACTCTCTCAATTGCCTACAATCTTTCGTTCTGTGGCCATGAGTGCCATGATACTTGCACATTTGATTGGGATATCTCTGGGCTGGATCGGACTGCAGAGGTCGAGGCCATTTAGTATATTTGATGCGTTCGATAACTGATACGATGGTGGATGCATCAATGTTGAAGTTATATTCTGATAACCGCGATGCTTCCTTAGGTCTGGTATGCCCGTCGAACCCATTCTTATTTATCAGCCCTTGAGACCCTTGGTCTCGATCACTTCTCATTTCGCTTTGTACGGGGTTACGTCCCAGTTCACTACCCTTACGATCTCCATTATACGGCCAGTATCGGTCCCTGTTCGACCTTGGATCTCGGTCGATGTCCCTTTTAATAATGGACCCGAAACCTAACTGGTCATCTTCGACTCTAATCTTTGATTGATATCGATTGTGTACATCGGCCCAGGTAACAGCCGGTTACTCAATCAAGTTCTGCTTCAACTGTCGTGAAGCCATCGACCTTCATTCATTCAGTCCTTGGGTGAAAGCTTGAACGACCCAATCGTCTGTGACCGGTGGTAGATCCATTCGTTCCATTTGGAAACGAGATACGAACTCTCTTAGCATCTCGTTATCCTTTTGCCTTACCTTGAAAAGGTCTGACTTCCTGGTCTCGACCTTTATGGCTCTGGCATGCGCTTTTACTAAAGAATCTGCAAGCATAGAAAAAGAATCGATAGAGTTAGGCGGTAAATTATGATACCATATCATTGATCCCTTTGACAGGGTTTCCCCAAACTTCTTTAATAATACAGATTCGATCTCGTTATCTTCTAGGTCGTTCCCTTTAATAGCACATATGTAAGAGGTGACATGTTCGTTGGGGTCGGTCATTCCATTATATTTAGGAATTTCGGGCATGCAGAACATCTTGGGGATCGGTTTGGGAGCTGCGCTCGGGGGATGGGCTTTTGTACTAATTTTTTGGAATCCAAGCCCTTCAATATTGGTGGTGCCCCCGGGATCTGATCAACCCTAGAGTTATAAGTTTCTACTTTTTTGTCGTTTGCTTCAATCCTCTTTTCTCCTGACTCAATTTGTTTTGTCACTTCCTCGAGCATCCTAATAATTTCGGAATTAGTCCCCGATTCTTGTTCATTTGATCTTACTATAGCTGGCCCCATTTTATGGGTGACTTCTCGGGGTGAACCGGGCTCGGGCCTGCTCGGTGCTTGGATTTAGCTCTGCAACTGAGCTACCGCTACTTGTTGAGCTTGTGACATTTCAAAAATCATACGCAGGCTGATCCCGTCTTCTCCAACATTTTGGGTGTTTCGAACTGCAGAATGAGTTCCACCATGAATGCTGTTTTCGGGGTTGGAACGTTGGTTCGCCTCAATGGACACATGCGAATTAACGTCAATTGGATCTACGACCCGAGTTCCAACGGGGTCAACGAGTGGCCTTTCATCCCCGGGAATCAGGTTGTTATTCTCATCTTGAAGGCCAACTTCTTTGTCGATAGGTAGGGCCATTAATTGAGAGTTCGTCGTTTTTAACCTGAAATCAAAGACACTTCCAATAGCAAGTGTAAAATAGTGTGTTTTACAGAGATTCGTATCAAATAACCACTATTATCCTTATCCCCACACGTGGGAGCCAAACTGTTTATTTGAAAAACAGATAGAGTTAAATTTCTATGTAGTTCTAAGGATACGTGGTATAACTGTTTACCCAAAAAACGGATAGAGTTGAATTTATACGTAGTTCTAAGGATACGTAGTATAACTTGGTACAAATTATAAAAATAAGTAAAGATATATCGAAATTTAATTGTAAAAAGAATGAATACAAACCCAAATTGAATAGAGATTGATTGGTAAGAGAACAAGGTAAATCAATATCAAAGCCAAAAAAGGATAATATTTGCTATATGTTATATAAATCTCAGTAAATCTGAATGTGTGAATGAATGAGTGTCCTCCTTTATAAATGATAACCACTCTTAATATAGTGGAGGAATCCTACTTTGGATATAATTAAAAATACATAGTGGGGATCCCATGATAGATTAATTAATTAGCTTTTTCTTGATTTAAGCCGTGATTTCCGCCGAGATTCTCTCCCCACTTGCGGCTATAACGGCTTTTTTGTTTCTTGGCTCGGTCTCGATCTTGGCCAATCTCAATCTTGATCGGTCTCTGGGTCTCGAGCTCCATCTTGGCTGATCTCGATATTGATCGGTCTCTGGGTCTGGGGCTCGAGCTCGAGCGAACTCGATATTGATCGGTCTCTAGGGCTCGAGCTCGACAACCTAACTTCGCATCATGGATTCGATATTTCAATGATGAACATCGGACCATTATGTTCCAATCTCGATTTGTCATAAGAAGGACATACTCGGTTTTGACCGTATACAATGTGACACACAAGTATGGATTGGGAAGCCTTTCTCGGAAGCAATTGCAACAAAAAACGAGAAAATAATTGAATGTAAAAATAATTTATTTCACACCTTTGAAATATTTCAAGTCTATTTTGAAGTGAAAAATATCTTGATCCATTATTTATAAGAAACACTTAACTCTAAAAATACTATAAGAGACTTTATTTCTTTAATTATCGATACCGCCATCAAATTGTTCCTTTTCACGTATTTCATGTCTTTATGAAATTGAAATTATTTATCTAAATAAATAAGAATAAAATATAGAATCTTTTTATTAGTAATAATTTTATAATATATAGTACAAAATAATAGAAAAAGTTGGGAACTTCAACTTTTGGTTTTGGGACCTAAAGCAATTACTTTACTGGCATCCCCTTGAGCCGGCCTTGGAACATAGAATGAATGTTAATTTCAGTCGACAATAACAAACTCTCTTTTCTCCATCCTATCAGTTCCTTGAGAATCTGATTAATTCCCCTTTGTACTTCAAATGTATCTTCGTCATGTTGTTTACACTTCAAACGTTATAGTACTATCATTTTGGATTTGTAAGTTTAGTTTTGGTGAAAGAAAATACAGCTTCTCAGTACGCAATTTGTGATTCCTTTCCAATAGCATCATCAAGGGATGTGATGCAGACAATCTATTTCAAAGCGACGGATCCAAGATTTAAACTTTATGAATTCAACTTATAAAGTTTTTAGCATTGTGTAAGCATTTATATTTTATTGAATTTAGATTCAATAAAATAATTTGGACTATATTTTAACTTCAAGATATTAGTTCAAATAAATTTATTGGGCTAATATAATTAGATTAGTTATATAAGTCCAATATATATATGGATTAAATAAATAAGTCTTAATCAATTGAGCTAGCCCATTTAATTGGACTAAAATGATGAACCAACTTCATTATGACCAAGATGTCATCTTCCTAGAGGCCCAGTTTGGTGCCACGTGTCAAACGACGTAATATGCTAAGTCAAACGAAAGAGCCAGTGGGATCATGCCACGTGTCAAAATGACAAGTCATGCCAAGGCAAATTAAATGACCAATGAAATTGCGCTACCTGTGCAAGTGATATGTTCTGGCCAATCAAATGCGGCCTTGTCACTTTTTAATCTGATTGGTCGGAAAGAGTTTGTTCTTATCATAACTCTTCCCTCCCACAACTATAAATAGGGGTCTTCATAACACAGAAAAGACACCAGAACTTATAACAAGAAGCAAGAGAGAGCTCGTAGATCAAACGCTGTAAATTTCTCTACAAGTTTCAATCTTCAAGAAATCAAGTTCAAGTTCAAGAAATCAAGTTCAAGCTCAAGAATGAATAACAAATCAACATTCAAGGAGTACGAGTTCAAATCAAAGTTCGTGCTAATTGAATTCAAGATCATCGTAGATGTCAACAAATATAGATTCAAGATCAAGTTCAAAGACCCTTGAATTTATTTACTATTGGAAAGAAGAATAAGAGGATTCATAGAGATTGTACACTCATATTATTTAAAATCAAATACTATAATTGTTGTAGTATTTTTCGGTCTCGATTATTTTCTTGATGCCAAATTTATTATTTACAAATTCTGGCACGCCTAGTGGGACCAATTCTTCCCTTCATCTCTTCCTCTCGTAAAGCAAGGTCTGCAAATTCCAAAACCAATTGGGGGCAATATCTCTTGCTTCCTGTTCGTCGAAGTCAACACAAGATCAAAGGTGTACTTCAAGTCTCGTTTTCAAGTTACGGCAAGCCTACACCCCGACAAATCTTGAAGTAGGGGCATTTGTAGACATCGGGATTTTAATGGATCAAGCTAAATCCTAAATTCAATATACTACAAAACTCTTGAAATCCTAGGAGTCTATTAGGGTTGCTTGGAGGCTACTCTACTAAAACTCTAACGTGGAGGCTACTCTACCCTAACCGTAAGTCACTCCTATAAACAAAGGGTTACATATTCCCTTAATAAAAGATCTCGAAAAATTAAGATGATCTCAGCAATTTCATAAACTCCCAGATTATGCACAAAGAGATCAAATATACGATCTCCGAAATTTTATAAAACTCTTGGAATATTTATTAAGAAATCAAAGACATATCAAATATATCTTGCTCAAATTTCTAACAACATTCAAGATCTTAATGGAGTGTTGCTACATACTTCTTGATCATCAAATACATCAAGGAGATGCATATCATCATGCGTTCGAGAAATACGCCGCTAAGGCCCTCGAATTACGGGTAATAAATTGGATGGAAGAATCAAGGGATAAACAGAGTTGTAACCTGCAATGTTTATCAATAAAACCATTTTTTCTTTATAGTTGTTTGTGATTGCAGTTTTATTTTTCTGCGCAAATTTATTGCAAACACATTGAACCTATTACATTTTTAAAATTATGGGTTCATATCTATTATTTTTATAATTTTAATAAATTTTTACTCTGTGTCGGAAGTTATGAGTTCAATTTAACCCATAACTAACACACTGCATATGCCCCTAGCCTATCTAACACAAGTATTAGTGGTTGCTTCCACGGTTCGAACCCGTAACATATATGTCACACGAAGATAATTTTATTGTTAGTTCAAGGGGAATTATTTTAAATATGTTTGCTTCGAACGTGATTGAAATACTTATTCATTTTAATTCTCTTGTGTGCTAATCAGTTTGGAAACAGATGTTCAACAGTCAATAGGATGCTTTTTATTTGGGTTTGACAATTTCCAGTTTGATTTCCAATAGAACTGATGATTATACGTACATTCCTTCAAAAGAATTTTAAGTTAACAATTTATAAACCTGCCGGCTAGCCATAAATGTATACGGTCAAAACCGAGTGTGCACTTCTCATGACTAATCGAGATTGGAATATGATGGTCCAAGATTCATCATTGTAATATCGAGCCATGATGCGAAGTTAGGTTGTCGAGTTCGAGCCCCAGAGACCGATCAATATCAAGATCGGCCAAGATCGAGCTCGAAACCCAAAGACCGATCAATACCGAGATCGGCCAAGATCGAGATCGAGCCAAGAGACCGATCAATATCGAGATCGACTAAGATCGAGCTCGAGACCCAGAAACCGATCAAGATTGAGATCGGCCAAGATCGAGACCGAGTCAAGAAACAAAAAAGCCGTTATAGCCGTAATTGGGGGGAGAATCTAGGTTGAAATCACGGCTTGAATCAAGGAAAAACTAATTAATTAATTTATCATGAGATTCCCACTATGTATTTTTAATTATATCCAAAATCGGATTCCCCCACTATATTAAGAGTTGTTATCATTTGTAGAGCATCAGATTCATTCTGAGATATACAGGAAAAGAGAGCAAATACAATCCTTTTTGGGCTTTTGATATTTAGTCATATTGTTTCTTCTACCAATTATTCTTCACTCAATTTGAAGGTGATAAAAATTGAAGACTTAGGCTAACTAGTTCATTCGGTTTGCATTCGTCTCTTTTATAACTAATTTCGATATTTATTTACATATCTTTCCCAATTTGTATCAATCTATATCATGTATCCTTAGAACTACGTATAAATTCAATTTTATCCGTTTTTCGGGTAAACAGTTTGGTGCCCACAATGAGGCTAAGGATAATAGTGATTATTTGATACAAATCTCTGTAAAACACACAATATGTTACACTTTCTCTCGGAAGTGTTTTTGATTTCAGGCTGAAAATGACAAATTCGCAGTTAATGGCCCTACCTATCGACAATGAAACTGGCCATCAAGGTGAGAATAACAACCTGATGCCCGGGGATGAAAGGCCACTCATTGACCCTGTTGGAACTCGGGCCGTAGATCCAATTGACGTTAATTCGCATGTGGCCATTGAAGCAAACCAACATTCCAACCTCGAAAACAGCATTCATGGTGGAACTCGATCTGCAGTTTGAAATAACCAAAATGTTGGAGAAGACGGGATTAGCCTGCATATGATTTTCGAAATGTTGCAAGCTCAACATGTAGCGATAGCTCAGTTGCAGAGCCAAACTCAGGCACCGAGCAGGCCTGAACCCGGTCCACCCCAAGAAGTCACCCATAGAACGGGGCCAGCTGTAGTAAGGTCAAATGAACAAGAATCGTGGACTAACCCCGAAATTATAAAGATGCTCGAGGAACTGACAAAACGGATAGAAACAGGAGAAAAGAGGATTGAAGCAAACGATAAAAAAGTAGAAACTTATAACTCCAGGGTTGATCAGATCCCGAGGAAACCACCAATATTGAAGGGTTTAAATTCCAAAAAGTTCGTACAAAAGCCTTTTCCCCCAAGCGCAGCTCCGAAACTGACCCCAACGAACATGTCACCTCTTACACGTGTGCCATTAAAGGGAACGATCTAGAGGACGACGAGATCGAATCCGTATTATTAAAGAAATTCGGGGAAAGCCTGTCAAAGGGAGCAATGATATGGTATCATAATCTCCCACCTAACTTTATCGATTCTTTTGCCATGCTTGCAGATTCTTTTGTAAAAGCACATGCCAAAGCCATAAAGGTCGAAACCAGAAAGTTGGACCTTTTCAAGGTAAGGCAAAAAGATAAGGAGATGCTAAGAGAGTTTGTATCTCGTTTTCAAATGGAACAAATAGATCTACCACCGGTCACGGACGATTGGGCCGTTCAAGCTTTCACCCAAGGACTAAACGAACGAAGCTCAATGGCTTCACAACAGTTGAAGCAGAACTTGATTGAGTACCCGGCTATTATCTGGGCCGATGTACATAATTGATATCAATCGAAGACGACAAGTTGGGGAACCCTTCTGGGTCCATTATTAAAAAGGACATCGACCGAGAACCGATGTCGAATAGGGACCGATACCGACCGTATAATGGAGATCGTAGGGGCAGCGAACCAGGACGCAACTCCGTATGAGGTGAAAGAAGAAGTGATCGAGGCCAAGGGTCTCGAGGGCTGGAGAACAAGAATAGTTTCGACAGGCATACCGGACCTAAGGAAGCACCACGATTGTCAAAGTATAACTTCAACATTGATGCATCCGCCATCGTATCGGCTATCGGACGCATCAAAGATACTAAATAACCTCGACCTCTGTAGACCGATCCATCCCAGAGAAATCCCAATCAAATATGCAAATATCATGGAAACCACAGCCACAGAACGGAAGATTGCAGGTAGTTGAGAGAAGAGGTAGCCCGATTATTCAATGAAGGGCACCTTCGAGAGTTCTTAAGTGACCGGGCCAAGAATCATTTCAAAAACTTAGAGTTCAACAGACAAAATGAACAAGAAGAGCCACAACACATTATCCACATGATCATCGGAGGGATCGATGTGCCCCAGGGGCCAGTACTTAAACGCACTAAGATGTCGATTGTAAGAGAGAAGCGATCTCGAGCTCAGGATCACATACCAAAAGGAACCTTGTCCTTTAATGACGAAAACGCAGAAGGAATCATGCATCCCCATAACGATGCACTGGTAATATCTGTACTTATAAATAAGCCAACATCATTCGATCGAGAGTCGTAGAGCAACTCGGTGTACAGGACCAGGTCATGCCCGCAACCCTGGTACTAAACAGATTCAATATGGCATGTGAAACTACTAAGGGCGAGATAATTCTGCCAGTAAACATGGCCGGGACCATCCAAGAAACGAAGTTACACGTGATCGAGGGCGACATGAGGTATAACGCCCTGTTCGGGAGGCCGTGGATCCACAACATGAGAGCAGTACCCTCGACCCTTCACTAGGCTCTAAAATTCCCAACACCAAGGGAATCAAAACAATCTACGGGGAGCAACCAGCCGCAAAGGAAATGTTTGTCGTCGATTACGTGATTCCGATAGCATCACTCTCATCGACAAAGGGATCAAATTCGAAGAAAAAATGGGATACCAAATAGCAATCACAAATGTCAGCTTTGACCCAACTAGAGAAGCAGAATACTGACAAAGATGATGATTATGGGATCCCTCGATCCTTCGTGGTCCCCGATGATTCCGACGCTACCAAATCAACTGTCGAAGAACTGGAGCAAACCACACTGATCGAACACCTACCCGAACGAAAGGTATACCTGGGCACGGGGTTAAGTCCCGAGCTCAGGAAAAAGCTTATTCAATTTCTTATAGGTAACATGGACTGTTTTGCTTGGTCCCATCTTGACATAATAGGGATCCCACCGGAAATCACCACTCATAGACTAAGCTTGGATCCGAAATTCAATTAGGTGAAGCAAAAAAGAAGGCCCCAGTCTGAGGTCACACATGCCTTCATCAAGGACAAGGTAACCAAACTTCTCAAAATAGGATCTATTCGAGAAGTAAAGTACCCCGAATGGCTAGCGAACGTGGTAGTAGTCCCTAAGAAGGGAAACAAACTTAGAATGTGTGTAGATTATAAAAACCTGAATAAAGCATGCCCCAAAGATTCTTTTCCTTTGCCTAGTATCGATTGTATGATCGATGCCACAGCCGGCCACGAGACTCTCAGTTTTCTCGATGCCTATTCCGGGTACAACCAGATACAGATGAACCCGGAGGATCAAGAAAAGACCTCATTTATCACTAAGTACGGTACCTACTGTTATAACGTAATGCCTTTCGGTCTAAAAAATGTTGGCACAACTTATCAATGCCTAGTAAACCAAATGTTCGAAGAACAAATAGGAAAATTAATGGAAGTTTATATTGCTGACATGTTAGTTAAGTCCGTGCGAGCAGATGACCATTTAAAGTATTTGCAGGAAATTTTCGATACACGGAGGGAATACAATATGAAGCTCAACCCCGAAAAGTGTGCATTCGAGGTTGGCTCTGGCAAGTTTCTTGGGTTCATGGTGTCCAATCGGGGAATCGATTCAACCCCGACAAAATCAAAGCTATCGAGGATATCACGGTAGTGGATAATATAAAGGCCGTGCAGAGGCTGACGGGGCGGATAACCGCCCTAGGACAATTCATTTCGAGATCCTCAGATAGGAGCCACTGATTTTTCTCACTGCTTAAAAAGAAGAGCAATTTTGCATGGACCCCGGAATGCCAACAGGCCTTGGAGAAACTAAAGCGGTATTTATCGAGCCCGCCCTGCTTCACACCCCGAAAGGGGATGAATAAATTTACATGTACTTGGCAGTCTCAGAGATAGCGGTAAGTGGAGTACTGGTCCGAGAAGAACAAGGTAAGCAATTCCCTATTTATTATGTCAGTCGGACCTTAGGTGAGGCCGAAACTATATATCCACACTTAGAAAAATTAGCGTTTGCTTTAATAAGCGCCTCTAGGAAACTAAAACAATATTTCCAATGTCATCCGATATGTGTTGTAACAACTTACCCCCTTCGAAATATTTTACACAAACCCGAGCTTTCGGGTCGACTGGCCAAATGGGCCATAAAAATCAGTGGGTACGATATTGAGTATCGACCTCGAACCGCCATCAAATCTCAAATCTTGGCGGACTTCGTGGCTAACTTTACGCCGGCCTTCGTACCCAAGATTGAAAAAGAATTACTAATAAAATCGGGTACATCCTCGGGAGTTTAGACCCTCTTTACGGACGGTACTTCGAATGCAAAGGGGTCCGGACTAGGCATCATACTAAAATCACCCACAGGTAATGTAGTTACACAGTCTATCAGAACTATAAAATTAATTAACAACGAGGCCGAGTATGAGGCCATGATTGCAGGTCTCGAACTAGCTAGAAGCTTGGGAGCGGAGGTCATATAGGCTAAGTGTGATTCCCTCCTCGTGGTAAATCAAGTTGACGAGACTTTTGAAGTCCGAGAAGACCGAATGCAGAGGTACTTGGATAAACTACAGGTGACTCTTCATCCATTTAAGGAATGAACCTTGCAACATGCAGCTTGAGAATAGAACAACGAGGCCGATGCTCTTGCAAATTTAGGTTCATCGGTCAAAGACGACGAACACAACTCGGGGACTATCGTACAACTCATGAGATCGATAATCGAAAAAGGTCATGCCGAGATAAACTCCACAAGTTTAACCCGGGATTAGAGAAACAAATACATAGAATACTTAAAGAATGAGAAGCTTCCATTAGATCCAAAGGAGTCGAGAGCTCTGCGCACAAAGGCAGCACAATTCACTTTGTCCGAAGATGGAACATTTTTTAGAAGGACGTTCAATGGACCATTGGCAATATATTTAGGACCGGGAGATACCGACTACATCTTACGGGAAATTCACGAGGGCACTTGTGGAAATCATTCCGGTGCCGATTCGCAGGTCCACAAAGTAATCAGAGCAGGGTATTATTTGACTGATATGGCAAAGATCCAAGGGAGTTTGTTCGAAAATGCGACAAATGCCAAAGGCATGCTCCTATGATTCATCAACCCGGAGAACTACTCCACTCGGTCCTATCCCAATGGCCCTTCATGAAATGGGGAATGGACATCATTGGCCCTTTCCCATCGGCCCCAGGTAAGGTTCAGTTTATTTTGTTTATGACTGATTATTTCTCTGAATGGGTTGAAGCACAAGCTTTCAAGAAAGTTATAGAAAAGTAAGTCATAGACTTCATTTGGGACCACATCATATATCGATTCGGGATGCCCTCCGAGATTGTATGTGATAATTGAAAACAATTCATTGGCCGCAAAGTAACTAAATTTCTCGAGGATCACAAGATCAAAAGGATCCTATCAACACCTTATCATCCCAGCGGGAATGGACAAGCCGAATCGACTAACAAAACCATCATCCAAAATCTTAAGAAGAGATTGACCAACGCCAAAGGAAAATGGAGAGAAATACTACCCGAGGTCCTATGTGCATACCGCACAACATCAAAATCTAGTACCGGAGCAACACCACTCTTGTTGGTTTATGGTGCCGAAGCTCTGATCCCGATCAAGGTCGGAGAACCTAGCATCAGGTTTCGATATGCAACAGAGGAGTCAAATAACAAGACCATAAATACGAGCCTAGAATTGTTAGACGAAAGATGAGAAGCCGCTCTCGTCCGATTGGCCGCCCAAAAACAGCGGATCGAAAGGTACCACCATCGAAGAACCAATATTCAACATTTTAACATCGGAGACTTGGTGCTTAGAAAAGTCACCCTCAATACCCGAAATCTGAATGAAGAGAAACTGGGTCCGAACTGGGAAGGACCGTATTAGGTTCTCGAAATCATCGCAAAAGGATCCTACAAGCTCGGCATGATAAACAACAAACAACTACCGAGCAATTGGAACATATCGCACCTAAAACGATACTACGTCTAAGATACGGCCCCTCCCATTTTCATTTATATTTCAAAACTAACCCTTACAGGTGTTCGACCAGAAATAACGATGAATTCTTCAACACGAAGCCTTTAGGTTTGAAAGCACGTGTTGTACTCTTTTTCCCTTAGACCGGTTTTGTCCCAAATGGGTTTTCCGGCGAGGTTTTTAATGAGGCAACCATTGATCGTGCTAACTTAGAACAATTCAACAGTATCCGAGGTCTCTTTACAATCAACCTCGAATACTGGGGGGAATTGCCCTCGAATATCAAGTTTGATGTGAGGAAGTTACTTCATGGCAGCAAGATCTCGATAGAAAAAATTTGTAAGGGCCAAACGGTCAAACAAACCATGCCCGCATAGTTTGCTCGAGCCCTGGCACAGAACATGTACGCATGTATAATGATTTATAAAGAGAAGTATTCTTTTTTACCAATATCTCGTACCTTAGAAAAGTTTTCTACTTTACAATTTCATATTCTCGATCTATTATCTAAACAGGCTTAAGGGCCAATCATGACCGGAGTTCGGATGATTACCCCTACAATCGGGGACTGCCGTCCGAAAAATAGACAAGATCGAATTATATAAACTCCGATATCATAAGACCTTTTAGGCAACCCTCGAGTTTATAGGCCACAACCACCCCACTCGGGGACTGACACTTCGGGCAAGCTCGAAGTAAAACGGGAAAATAAGCCCAAGAGGCAAATTCCGAACTAAAGAGGCTACGACTGAATTAACACGGATCGGAGACGTCCGAATTCCGTAACAAAACATGCCTTCGAATTCTTTCATAAACCGGTTAAAAGGGCTACCCCCGAAAAGAAAATCCTAATGAGTACAAAATGTTTTGAACTCTCGAACAACTCCTTATTTCATGCCAAGGCATTACAAGTTTTGTAAATACAAATGATAAGAAACGTTTTCAAGCAGAAAATGGGACAAGGCCATAAACAATATTTTTACAAAAGCCTAAGGACTGTTTTTTGCCTCGAGTTCGAGAGACCATCCTCGCTCAAATAAAAAACATAAGAGTTACCTTACTTCGAGTTCGAGCAAGCACTCACTCGATCATAAAGTCTAAGGGCTATACTAATTCAGTTCCAATCAAATTATCTAAACCTCGGACCTTAGAATACAACTTCATAATTTTATAAGGCGGAAAGAAAGAAAGTTTTTATATATATGTGAGAAATCATTTACAAGGGTAGCATGGCCCGATCAAGTTTCTCTACAAAAGACCGAAACGGTCTTAAAAGAAACATAAACAATACTAATCCTAAAAGGACTTAGTTCTCTTTGGGATCAACATCTTCGCCCTCGAGGCCTCGTTCGCTTTCAGATCCGCTCATACTCCCGAAATCATCATCATCAGGAAAGGCCAACACTTTGGTTTCGGCTTCAAGCTCCTTAGCATTCTCGATCTCGACTGTAAGATCGAAGCCACGAGCATGAATCTCCTCGAGAGTCTCCCTTCGAGACTGGCATTTAGCATGCTCTGCAACCCAGTTTGCTCGAGCCTGAGCAACCCCATCAACCTCCTTTGCTCAAACCTGAGCAGCTTCAGCATCGGACCGGTAGACGACCACCATTGCATCAAGATTAGTCGTGGCTATTTTGACCTCCGATTTGGCCGTTGCAAGTTCTGCGGCCAGTCTCTCTCGATCAGAAGTTGCTGAGCCCAGCCGAGACTGGAACTCTTCAATTTTCTTGGCTTGCACCAAGGCCTTCTCTTTCAAGCTTCGGAGTTGGGTCTCAGCCGAGGCCAGTTGAGCTCGAGCAACCTCCTTTTCTGAGGCAAGATGGTCCACGTTCTTCTTCCACTTCTCGACCCCCGCTTTCACTGCGCCCACTTCAATAAGAAGCTGCCCGATCACATCGAACTTCCGCTGGACCTGTGGGACCGAACTGTTAGCCATCACGCCCGAGTCAATGTCATTAACTTCAAAGATTCTTTTTACCTACTCAGCTAGATCAGCTTGTTCTTTCCGAGCTGCTTCTACCTCAGCCCAAAGTCCTTTCGCTTCTCCTTCTCTCTCCTTAGAGAGAAGCTTGAAGGCATCTCTCTCCTTAGTAAGCCCCCGGATTTCGGCTTTGTACCAGCTCAGCTCCCCTCGGGATCGGAAAAATGCCGTGTGATGAAGCACAAAGGCCTACAAAAATAGAAAGAAGGAATTATACAAGGAAACAAAAACACAAGTATAAAAATTGACAAAGAAAATATAAACTTACTCGATTCAGGGCTTGTTAATCTTCGTTGAAAAGACAAGACGCTTCCACTTCGCCCGAGCTCTTCTTCGGAGTCTCCAAGTCACTCAGACCGGTGACATCTTCTACTCTTCCCGTGACAAGTCTCCACGGCTTGAGCGTCACGTATCATCGATTGTGAAAATGAAGGAAACGAGGGTGAATCCCCGATCTCTATTACCCCAAGTAGGTTTTTTGGGGCGCCGCCTCCGTCTTGACGAGCCTCAAGTCCGATTTCTGCATCGGTATCCACCGCATCTTCAACGGTCTCTTCACCCCGAGGTAAAGCATCTTCGGTTACCCTCAGCTCGAGAACTTGGGCCAGAGTATCCTCTTCGACCTCATCGAGCCT
This sequence comes from Nicotiana otophora, assembly GCA_000715115.1. Classification (NCBI taxonomy): domain Eukaryota; kingdom Viridiplantae; phylum Streptophyta; class Magnoliopsida; order Solanales; family Solanaceae; genus Nicotiana; species Nicotiana otophora. Next base: position 27,552 of record AWOL01S0083326.1, on the reverse strand, counting down.
AGACAGAGCAGTATCAATTCCCACCGGTTCCGAAGTTTTCTGGATATCGGTGCTAGCTCGTGCACGAGCCACCAACCTAGAATCTTCTTCTTCTTCTTCTTCTTCTTCTTCTTCTTCTTCTTCTTCTTCTTCTTCTTCTTCTTCTTCTTCTTCTTCATCATCCCTTAGTATTTGGACTCACTCCATAGTCATTGGGATTGTGTTCCCATTGGGTTTATGGGCTGCTCTCTTCTTGGGTTTTTGACCCTCGGAGTTCGAGGCCCTTTTTTCTCTTAATCACCTTCGCTGGTTTCGAGATAGGAGGTAAAGCTTCTTTATCACCGGACGGGGGTATCATAGCCGCATCCTTCCGAAACCTACAAAAGGAGAAAGTAAGTAAATTCATGCTTGAAAAAATGCTTGAACGATAGGCAAATTGGTAAGCCAAGAAGAAGTCTTACCATAAGTACGAGCCTCCCACCGGCCCTTCGACAAGTTGCGCCATACGCGCTCGGTGTATGTTAACGTCGAAATCAGGATCCTCACCCAGTTCTCGAGGTGGGGAACCACACCAGCATCCAAGTAATGGCTACATCGAGAAAAATACTGATAAGAAAGGATGAAGTAGTAAAAATAGCAAACCGAAATTAAAGACGGGATCATACTTACGTTTCATATTCCATTTCTCATGAAATGGCATGCTCTCGGCCGGGATTAGGTTCGGGGTCTTCACCCGAACGAACCGGTCCATCTAGCCCCAATCTTTGTCTTCATCTATACTCGAGGAGAACGTCTTGGTGGCCTGGCGTTGAAGCTTTATCAGCCCACCTCGGTAGAGTCGAGGGTTATATAATCTTACGAGGTGGTCGAGGGTAAAGGGAAGCCCGTCAATTTTGCTCACGAAGAAACGGAGCAGTATCACGATCCTCCAGAAAGAAGGGTGAATTTGGCCGAGGGTCACCTGGTATTTCTTGTAGAAATCAATTATTATCTGATCGAGGGGACCCATTGTGAAAGGATAAGTGTAAACACTCAGGTATCCTTCCACGTGGGTAGTGATCGCTTCCTCCAGTGCCGGTATCACAACCTCTTTGTTTTTCCAATTGCAATCTTTCTTCACCAGATCAAGAAGGCTTTGGGATATCGAGCATATATATCTCGATACCGGCTCGCATCGACCAACAATCGATGAGGGTTTCTCGACCTTAAAATCGGAATCAACAACACACCCCCCGGAAATAAGTTCTTCAAGGCATGGCTCCACCACTGGTTTCTCGCCGGCCGACCGAGATGAGAAAGCAACCTCTTTCTGCGGAACGGTTTTATATGTTTTGGCCATTTAGTTTTTTTGAACAAAGAAGAATGGATATTGAAGTATTTGGTGTTTTAAGAAGAACAAGCAAAGAAATTTGAAAACCTGGAAATAGGGAGATTTGGAGAAGGCAAAGAACTATAAAAATTAGAATGAAAAAGATTTGGAAGTAAAAGTTTGAAATGATGAAGGAGTAGGCTATTTATTGGTTTCACAATGACGGTTCAAAATTAGTAGTGGTCGACCATCGACTGACACGCATTTAATGCCTTGGTAACTAGACCGACAAGATGTTTATCGCATACGTCACAATTGAGCTCGTCGCTAATGTTATTGCCCATCTAGTTGGAGTTCGGTAATTCATATCGTTTCTCGTCATCTTCTTTTCGAGAAACGAGGGGACTATCTATATACGGTCAAAACCGAGTCTGCCCTTCTCATGACTAATCGAGATTGAAACATGATGGTCCAAGGTTCTTCATTGTAATATCGAGCCATGATGCGAAGTTAGGTTGTCGAGCTTGAGCCTCAGAGAACGATCAATATCGAGATCGGCCAAGATCGAGCTCGAAACCCAGAGACCGATCAATACCGAGACCGGCCAAGATCGAGATCGAGCCAAGAGACCGATCAATATCGAGATCGACCAAGATCGAGCTCGAGACCCAAAGACCGATCAAGATTGAGATCGGCCAAGATCGAGCTCGAAACCCAGAGACCGATCAATACCGAGACCGGCCAAGATCGAGATCGAGCCAAGAGACCGATCAATATCGAGATCGACCAAGATCGAGCTCGAGACCCAAAGACCGATCAAGATTGAGATCGGCCAAGATCGAGCTCGAAACCCAGAGACCGATCAATACCGAGACCGGCCAAGATCGAGATCGAGCCAAGAGACCGATCAATATCGAGATCGACCAAGATCGAGCTCGAGACCCAAAGACCGATCAAGATTGAGATCGGCCAAGATCGAGCTCGAAACCCAGAGACCGATCAATACCGAGACCGGCCAAGATCGAGATCGAGCCAAGAGACCGATCAATATCGAGATCGACCAAGATCGAGCTCGAGACCCAAAGACCGATCAAGATTGAGATCGGCCAAGATCGAGCTCGAAACCCAGAGACCGATCAATACCGAGACCGGCCAAGATCGAGATCGAGCCAAGAGACCGATCAATATCGAGATCGACCAAGATCGAGCTCGAGACCCAAAGACCGATCAAGATTGAGATCGGCCAAGATCGAGCTCGAAACCCAGAGACCGATCAATACCGAGACCGGCCAAGATCGAGATCGAGCCAAGAGACCGATCAATATCGAGATCGACCAAGATCGAGCTCGAGACCCAAAGACCGATCAAGATTGAGATCGGCCAAGATCGAGACCGATTCAAGAAACAAAAAAGCCGTTATAGCCGCAATTGGGGGGAGAATCTCGGTGGAAATCACGGCTTGAATTAAGGAAAAGCTAATTAATTAATTTATCATGGGATTCCCACTATGTATTTTTAATTATATCCAAAATCGAATTCCCCCACTATATTAAGAGTTGTTATCATTTGTAGAGCATCAGATTCATTCTGAGATATATAGGGGAAAAAAGCAAATACTATCCTTTTTGGGCTTTTGATATTTAGTCACATTATTTCTTCTATCAATCATTCTTCACTCAATTTGAGGGTGATAAAACTTGAAGGCTTAGGCTAACTAGTTCATTCGGTTTGCATTCGTCTCTTTTATAACTAATTTCGATTTTTATTTACATATCTTTTCCAATTTGTATCAATTTATATCACGTATCCTTAGGACTATCAAGTTTAACTAGTATGATCGGTAGATGATTGTCGTCTCAATACTTATTGAATAAAATGAAGGATTTAAATAATACATGTTGATAGTATAAGAAAATTTACACTATCGTTATATTTTAGAATGTTGTAATAGATTACTTGCTTTATTTTTCAAATTAATAATTTTTTTTTATTATGGACAATTGATTGTAGTTATCTCTTATATCGTTGACCTACTACTACTACTATAAAAAACTCTTTTACATTGTTTGTTTATAGAAGTTAACATTTGCATGTGGCAAGTTTCTTTAGAGTCACAATTCAGGTTAATTCTTCTTTTTATTTTTAGTTCGCGCTGCTTTACACTAGAAAATAGGGAAATTGCACAAATAACCATTCTTAGGACTGCTATTTAGAGATTAGCCAATACTTATTTTTTCTGAAATTTTGAACTAAAAATCTTAATTTTAAGACAATTCAAGACATTTGTTTCCCGAAAAATTAAAGTGAAAAATTAAAATTCAGGACACATTAGCTAATTCCTAAATAGCAGTTCTTTAGAATGGCTATCTAGTGTCATTTCAACCTAGAAAATATTGAAACCACCCCAAGCCCGATGTCTTGGCTATCTGCTGACCCGGGAATTGATTTGGGATCTATACACAAATAGCCGGCCCATAGTTTAATTTTTCTAGCTATATACTTATACACATATAATATATAAATTATACATATATTATATCTCCACCGGCTATTTTTAGTTTAAATGGTTGGATGAACGGCTATTTGGGTAAATTCTTCAATTCATTTTGGGCCTTCTTTTGCTGGACAGGTTCAACCGGGTTTTTGTGCTTGCCCAACCAGCCAGTGTTATAAATGTCACATGTTGATAATGCAGATAAAATAGACAAAACACAAGGGATCAAATCAAATTATCAACCATAAAACCAAGAATAAACCTGGCAATTATTGAATTCACCATTTATTATTTTTATCTAGTTTACACTAATTATATACGATTAAAAATGTATTATATATAAATTATATGTTCACCAACTTTTTTTAGTTTAATTAATTCGACGGGCGGTTATTTAGGTTAATTCTTCATAATTATTATTTTTACTCAAAAGGGAAATACATTTTCTTGCAAAATTAAACAATTCATGACACACCACCATAGAAAATCTATGTGATAATTTCTCTATCCCATTTTATGCAGAGGTTTTACTATTTGAGAAGTCAGAAAAAAATTCTTTGACTGTAATCTTTTAAAACTCTTTTTAACTATTTTGAATGATTAATTATACTGATTTATACTCCTCATCCAATTTAAATGTATTAATGTTGCTTGTTAGTTTATTTTAAAAAAGAATACCAATATTTTTACTCTTAATGATATACTCTTTTTCTGGTATGCTATACACAAATTTAATTTAAATAAAAATTTTCTTTGCATATTCTTAAATATTTGTCCACTCAAACTAAGAAACATAAAATAAAACAAAATATTTTTATATAACTTTCAAATATAGTAGTATAAGTTTTCATTTTTCCTGAATAATACATAAATTATACTGATGTTTTGATCCTCCTATTCTAAATTCCTTCACATAAATTGAAGCCGAAGGGGTAGAAAATAACCGAAAATAACTCATGAAAAATGTGCTCCAGACATCATATTCTATTCTAGTTCACTGATATTCAGGCAAACTATTTGGACTCTAAATACTGGACGCTAAATCGGCTCCTTACATCGAACTTATCAAAACAAACATATCCTAATACTAATAATATTCTAGTACAAAACAAATATGGCTGTAGCTTCAGCAGCTCCATTATTGGCAATGAACGGAGCTGTAAAAATGGCGACAAATTCACAAGCATACTTAGAAGGAACAAAGGTCAAAGAAACCAAGTCCTTAATAGCCGAATTATGCCGCCATTTTTACAATCAGGGTTGGGTTTCCGGCACCGGCGGCAGCATCACCATTAAAGTTAATGATGATTCCATTCCTAAACCTCAACAACTTATTGTCATGTCCCCTTCAGGTAATTACCCATTTAATATCTTAATTTACACCAAAATCAATGGATAGTGTCTTAATTAGTTTGTGTTTAGTACTTCTCTTATACTTCATAAGGCAGCTAGTGCACTAAGCTTCCGCTATGTGCGGGATTTGGGGAAGGGTCAGACCATAAAGGTATATTATAGGCAACCTTACTGTCCATTTCTGCAAGAGACTGTTTCCAACCTCGTCATTACACATGTCAGTAACTTTGACAGTTACGCCAAGGCTTTCCTTCTTCTCTAATACTTCCTCAATCCCAATTTATGCCACATAGTTTGATTCGTCACAAAGTGTAAGAAAGAAATGAAGACATTTGAAACATATGTTCTTAAAAATGCCATACGTTCGGGTGGCTATAAACTTTTGAGACTTGTGGTCTTAAACTGTTAGTTTGGTGCACCACTTAGACTAATTTTCGACCCTCTTAAAATCTTGCCTAACTTTAGTTGCAGTCTGCTGAACTTTTAGTATAAGGAGCTGGTTCTTGGTACCGGTTCTAGCTACTGCTGTGAAAATAATGCGGAAATAAGTAAGAGATGATACCTTTACGTGAAAAATCTCCGTGCTCAAGGGAGTAAAAATCACGACTCACCTTTGGGATTTCTCTCAAAACTTCACTAAAATAATGACCAGTTTCAGGTTACAGCTTTATAACTTAAGAGATTAAATCCTAGTCACTTGACTGCCTAGTGCCTACAACCACTCTGATTGTAGCAAAATGTTCAAGCTAAATCTACCCTAAGACTTGAAATTTCTCAAAGAGAAAAGCCTCTCAAACAATGCTTTTCGTATAAGTAAATAAGGTTATAATTTCGAAACACCTATTACAAGATCTAGACAAACTAAAGAGCTGAAAGAATCTTCGATATCCAGGCTGGTTCTTCAGTTTGATCTCTTTCTTACTCTCACGACTTGCTTCTTGTGTTGTGCTTTCTCAATATTCTCAATGTAGGTGTTCAAGTTTGCAAGAAGACTATCTCAAAGTGTATATAGATATACGTACAACAATAAAAGATCTCCTAATCCTAGAGAATGAAGGAAGCATAAGCAAAATATTTTTCTTTCCTTAAAACAAACTCTAAATATAACTCTACTTCCTTGTAAACTTGGTCTCCAAGTTAATAATAAAGATCCTCCAAGATTCTCCATTTTTTGGGCGGCTGGTAGGTTATAAAACCTAAAATCAACAATATCTCGTGCAAAAAGTGAATTCTACTCCTGCTAGGATTAAGTGACAACACTTTACAAGAACCAACTAGCAGGACCAAGTCCTTCAACCTGTTTTCTTAACTGCATGTCTGTTAATCATCAAAATTCTAATTTTCAACTAAATAGAAGGGGAGCTTTGGAACAATGGTAAAGTTTTATATGTGTGGCCTATAGGTCATGGTTTCGAGCCGTGAAATCAACCACTGGCCTTGCGTTAGGGTAAGCTGGACCCTGAACGTGGGATGCTTCATGCACCAGGCTGCCCTTATTTTTTACGGTTAAACACACCATAATATTTGTGTGCTACAAGCTTTTCATTCAGGGTGAAATAGGAAGTTTGAAGTTAAATTATTTTCAAGTATGATTGTTACCCTTTCTTTAAAAAAAATTATTTTCAAATATAGAAACATGTCATTCTCTTTTAAATGGAATAATAAGGAATAGTGTCATATAAGCTGGAATGATGGGAGTAGTTTAATTAATTTTGTATCCTACTCAATCTCTATCTTCTTTTTTTCAGTTATCTATTCTCTGAGTTCCGTGTATTTTTTGGGTTGTTTGATTAGGGGTGCAAAAGGAAAGGATGGTGGAAGAGGATATGTATGTATTGTCTTCAAACGGGTGTGTTTTATCTGCGCCATTGGCTAAACTGTACCCATATAAGTCTCCCAAGTGTTCTGATTGTGCTCCTTTGTTTTTAAAGGTATAAACTGTCATGATTCTTGTTTTGAATTTTTTTAGGTTGCCCAATTTGCTGTGTTGAATTGAGCTAAAGGTAGAATCTTGTGTTGCCACATTTTGTTTTGGTGTTCTACTTTAGCATGTGCAAGTTCCGTTTGCTAGAATTGGATTTATTAGTCAATCAATCAGTCAACTAGCGTCATTGCAGATCAGTTAGGGGTTAGCAATTAGATTTATCAGTGTGTGTGGATTATGTATTTCAGCAATTACTCGGCTTAAAAACTGAGTAAATGGAAATTGAAAGAATCAGCTAAGTTCTCCCCCCTCCCCGAGCACCCCACAGTTCAACTCTCTAGGACTGAGATTGTGCTCTTAAATTAGCCAATCTATGTGCTTGATTCTCCTATTTTGGGTTTGCCGTGGATTCTACTTCTCCAATTGTTAACTTTCAATCTTTTTCTCCTTTTTCCAGGCTTATGAGATGCATAATGCTGGTGCTGTTATCCATAGTCATGGAATGGAATCCTGTATAGTAACAATGCTCAATCCACTGTTAAAAGAATTTCGGGTAAATATGTGAACTTGGAGAAACATATAAGGCTATAATTCACATTTAAAGGACTTAGTTTTTAACAGTATAAAGAGTTGTTTTTGCCTCCATCTTATTCATCTCACTCATTGTTCTTTTTTGCTGTAATTACAGATCACTCATATGGAAATGATCAAAGGAATTCAAGGGCACGGTTATTATGATGAACTTGTGGTCCCTATCATAGAGAACACTGCGCATGAGAGAGAACTCACGGAATCTCTTACAGAAGCAGTATGGCCCTCCATCTTCTTAGAATCTCGTCTACCACACAGCGATATTCGTGCATATGAAAATTATGGATATTCATGCATCTGATATTGTTGTTATCATGGTTTGCTTCAAGTCATACAACATATTTGATATTTTCATGGTTTATGTTGTATGCCTATGAATCATGTTGAAAGTGTCAACGTCATTCCTGTTCCCGTTTGGCTGTGATCACAGAACTTCTAGGTAACAGTACTCAACTGATAAACTAACAAGCTGTAGTATTGTCGGTAATGATTGTTCCATATTATGCACTTTCCCGTCACTACTGAAATTGATTCAGTACTTCTGAACTCTACATGGAAGAAAGAGTCTAGGTTTCATTTCTTTTTTCCTATTGTTTCGTTTTTAATGATCTACACAATATTACCCTACCCCTAGAAGAGAGGGAAAAGACATCCCTAAAAGGCTACAATCATTTGGTTATTTTTCTCATTCATCTTTGCAGCTGATGATGCATATAGAAAGTAGGACAGACTTTTTTGAAGATGCTGTTATATTTTTCACTTGATTATAGGCTTTTATTTGAAAGGGGAGCCTTAAAGCAACGGTAAAGTTGTCTCTGTGTGACCTATAGGTCACGGGTTCGAGCCGTAGAATCAGTCACCGATGCTTGCGTTAGGGTAAGCTGCCTATATTACACCCCATTGGGGTGCGGCCCTTCCCCGGACCTTGCATAAACGCGGGATGCTTCGTGCACCGGGCTGACCTTATAGGCTTTTATTTCAAGTGCAAGTTATTATATCTGTTTTGCTGGTAATTGGATTCTAGAACTCCTTTTAATCATACAATTTTTTTTTTTTTGATAAGTAAGAATATGAGTGGTAAAACTATAACTAACACTATTATAGTGCTTGTTTTGTACAAAAAATTGGGGACTCACTTTTTACATAAATCCACTATTTAAATCAGCTTGTTTCTAACATGTTCTTTTACTCATATTCATTCGTTAAATTGCACCACATAGCTAAGAATCTCAAAAATCTAGGTAAACAAATACTACTATTAAATGGCAGTAAACAGCAAAAACCAGATAAAAGATGTTTGCTTTCGCAGATAATTTAGAACTAGCAGCTCTGGTGTAAGGTGCTATCAATTATCATACAGAAAAGCAACCAAAGTTTCACCAAGGTCTGCTCTGGTTTAAGGTGCTATCATACAGAAAAGAAACCAAAGTTTCAACTTTTTAATGATTTTCTTTCAATGATAAAACTAATTAATGACATAATATGACTCGTTAAATTAATTTTCTACAAGAGTGAACCATGTTTTCTTGAAAGTACTGTGTATCAGGGTTGGTACCCTATGCTCTAATTTTGTAGTGTCCAAGTTTAATGATGATAATAAGAATGCCCATAGGTTTAGTATGAATTGCTGCAATGGGAAGATTTTCAGGAGGCTCTGTCTATCTGCCTAAAGGTCTTTTTTAAATTCATGCAAATAAAAAACGTTCATGCAAATTAAGATGCATCTTTTTTTCCCTTTTCTTTGTGGGGGTTCTGCTTTGATCCTTTTAGCATTGAAATCTTTTAGTAACTATCACACGTGCCCAGAGGCAAATATAGCACTATAAGTACGGGTTCAATTGAACCCATCATTTTCGACGCGGAATATAAATTTGTATGTAAAATCTATTAAAACTAAAATAAATAGTAGATATGGACCCATAACTTTAATATTACAATGAGTTTAATGCTAAAAATCTTAAAAGTTGAACCCATAGGGTTTAAATCCTCGATCCCCCCCTATACTTATCAAAACAAAAAATAAATCCTCGATCCCCCTCTGCATGTGAAGGAAAAACGATTTGTTTAATGATTCTTTTGTCGTGTGACACATCTCCTGAGAAGTAATGATCCTTTGTCCATATTGAGCAGATAAAAGCTTACCCAAAGACAACAGCCGTGCTGGTCCGGAACCATGGGATATATGTATGGGGAGATTCTTGGATCAGTGCTAAAACTCAGGTTTGTGTTGCTCGTCTAAAAGCGATCGTGACTGATAGCTATAGCATTTTGGCTTATTGTCTACCACCTAGATTCACAGTTCGAGTTGCTCCTTTCCCCCTACCTCCTTATTTTTGGTTTTGGGGGGGGGG